>JARHVA010002158.1:915000-1160000 GCA_037957365.1 Torreya grandis | reverse complement strand
ATAGATTTATCACCAACTGGTATGTGATAAACTAGCACCTAATTTTTTAGGGCATCTTCTTGAGTGGTTTCACATGGTGAATGTAACATAAAGGGTATAAAGTGATGGAGCCAATAGAATGATCAACCAAGGCTCTAGCTCAACACCTAACATGTGCTCTCTACCCTAGCATGAAGATGCTCCTATGGGCTATATATTTGATCTTGATATAGTGATCAAGAGGATGGAAGCTGATGTAGTAAATCTCTAGAAAAATCAAACTAGATTTTTAGAGCCACCATTAGTGTTAGGTATAAAATGGATGCCTTTCAAGCTCATTATTATAGTGCCCAAGCTCACCCATGATCCTTTGGGCCATTAGTAGCTTTAGCTAAGTATTTGTTATGTTTTTATTATCATGTACTCTATTTAATTGGACTTTGATTAATGAAGAATGGTGTTGCATCTATTTGAGCTTGATTTGGTTATGCCTCTGGTTAATGTATTTTGAATGCAAAATTAATGTGATATTTATAATGGTAGAACTTTAACATATGAATGATAATTTTAATGAAGCTTTAGACTAAGTCATTAATGGCATCCCTATGAAAATATGATGTCACCATAATCAATAAAATAGCCTAAGTGTAGATAAGAACCTATGCTCAATAATGATATCCTTGCATGAAGCATGAGCCTAGTTTGAACTTAATCTAAGGCATTTCATTGACCCCTCAAAGTAATGAATGATGCTAAGATTAGTAACATAAAGGATTGCACTATTGAGATAATAAAACCAACCTAATATAGGCTTGTTCACTTATGGCCAGAAGTAGTTCCCCAAATAGGCTCTACACTTATAGACCATCAACCTAGCCCAAAAATAGCTTGCACCAATGAATCTACCAATGCCGTTATTGTAATGACAAAGTCTTATGAAGAATGAGTTATGATATTGCATAAATATCCTAATGTAGGTCCCAATTCTTTCTCTACTATGTTTCAGGTTAATGCATAAGGTTTGCTCCTTATGTGAATTGATGCCATCATAATTGAGTGATAAACATTGAGTGGTACAGGGTTATACTTTACTTGTGCCAAATGATAATAAGTCTAGAATTGACTTAGATAACTGAATGAGCACCTAGACCCATGAATAAATGAATTAAGACCCCAATTAAATTAAAACATTTTGGTTTTATTTCTAGGACTCATGTTGAATTTTATTGTTACAATGGTGTGACATAACAATAATATAACTCTCCCTTAAGAACATCAAGTGCTGGCTATAATATGTGGAAAATAGCTTCGCACTAAAGCATCTATCCTATAAAGGACAAAAGCCAATGAAGTGGGTTTAAAACAACCTATATGATGCTCTATATGAGGTCTTATTTTAAAAAATACCTGAGCATGTGTATCAATGGTTGCCTGCCTATACAACACATAAAAGTTAAATATATGGACAATGCCTTGAGTGGATGAAAGAGTGCCTATAAAAACTTGAGAACCTTGATACCACTTGGATTATATATATATATAGAAATGGTGGTAAGGAGCATTGAAAAATTTCATACTTGAGTTCACAGTGTTGACATAATCCTACCCTGAGAAAGTAGAATATCAATTTTTGTATGAGCCCAGAGGCATGTTTTTGAAATATTTCATCATAGATCTTAAGAAATTGATGGTGGATTATGGATTTAAAACCATGAGAATAGAAGGCTAAGTATTTTTGTGTATGATAAGTGTAGGAAGGGAGAAGAAGATGTGTAGGTGAAGTGCAATGGAAGGGGATAAGAAGATTGACACTTGAGAGCTCAGATGACATAACTATAACAAGAGGAGACATAGGCTAATGGAAGATCTAGAACTTGAAAGTGCTAAGAGAACCCATAGCGAGTGAAAGGGAATTGAGAAGGATATCTTGAATTCTAATAGCATGAGAAGAGGAACAATGAAGTCATAGATCAAACTCAACTATTAAAAGGTGAAGAATACATTGGGTCCCTATAGAATTTGACCATTAAATATGCAATGGAAGTGCCTACCCCATTTGAACCTACGGTGCTAGCTCATACACTGGATGCCCCACATGATTAAAGAAGAGTAATAAGTAACCCTATTATCCACATAAACTTTAAACATTTTGTAGACTTGGAATATAATTTTGTAATTGAACAAGTTGTTTTTTACAAAGAGTTATGTGAGGATACCTTTAGAAATTTGGGCACTAACTCAATAACACAGAACATGAGCATAAGCATTTTAGTTTAGCTAATGTCAACTAAAAATACTAGGAAATAAACCATAAAAAGTGCCCTAGCACCACAAGTTAGTATTACAATGCCTTCATCAACTTTAATGCTAGTAGTAAAAACAAGGACAATGCCTAACCCAGTGGATGGAGGTATTAGAGGACAATTGCTAGGATAAGTCCTAGGGGGTAGGTACCTCAGATGCCAATGTCCCCTATAAAAAATTTAATATGAGATGGCCATGGAATTATTGGAATATCGTAGCGTGGAAAATACTACAGAACATGTATTAAAATATGAAATATAATGACATACTCAAGGTATCACCCAATCAGAGCACAAGGCAACATAGTTTGTGATAACTCTACTTGATCAAACTCATACCTGGTATAATAAATTTGATCCTAATTAGGCTATGATTGAATACAACACCATTAAGGAAGCATTACTAAATGAATTGATATACCCATGTTTAAACAATAAAGCATCATCATGCTCAAATAAATTAACCAAAAGATATATGAAAGTGTGCACCTATATGATGTTAGATTCAAGACACTTCTTTCTAAGATTACCTATGATATTCACCTCTCTTAGAATGCATAATGGTTTATTAGAGGATTGTTGGTACCATTCCAAAGAGCACTATCTATGAAGGCATTCCTTGACCCTCATAAAATGTTTGAATCCATGCTTAGAGCTAAAGTAGTCATGAGCATCGATACAAGAATTAGCCCATTTATGGATATACAAATTGCATCCATGACTAGCTAACTTCAAAAATTGACCATTAGTTCATCATAAGATGCTCAAAGTAGATTATGGTGCACTAATTATGAGATAGAAGGCCATAATAAGAAAAAATACCTTTAAAGGAATGTGTGCACATTACTTCTAAGCTATGAGGTTTGTCATGAAGCATATGATGTTCGTAACTACCATTTGTTGCAATGTTCTAGTCAAGTTAACCAACCATCTACTACCAATTGTGTAATTCTTACACCATACCATAGCTAACTATTGAGTGATCGATGAGATGGATGAAAACATGGAGAGAGGTGCTAGGTAGGTAACTGTAGTAGCTAAAGGGTAGGTGACCTAAGGAAATGAAGGATATGGCCAATAGAATGCAAGATATGGGATGAAAAAAGGTGCTACAGGGAAAGGTGGAGGATGCAATGGAAGAATATTCCCACCATGTTCATGTTACAAGTGTAGTTTGATAGAGCATTATTAGCATGACTGCCCTACACATCCAATGTGTGGGTATTGTTGAGGAACACATAAGGTCGAGGAATGCCCTAGGTTATACAAGAAATTAACCCAAGTCTAGCTTGGCATATATAAGGGTACATGAATGATTAGGCATAAGCCAAAAATGGAAAAGTGGAATTTGAAGGCATAATAAACCCATACAAAGCCAATCAAAGTACATGTAACTACTCATAGTGGCTTCACCACTCAACCACCAGTTGTGCCAATACCTAAGTTACACCTAGAATATGGGGAATAGAGCTGTACTAGTCATATAACACAACTTGAACCCAAATTTAAGCTTTACATAGACCCTACATGATAGAAATATGTATTATAATAGGCTATGAGTGTGATTTAGAACCTACAAGGGGAGCTCCAATTGTCATGGGACCAAGAAGCAGAAGCCACTACCTCTTTCAAGAAACAAGATGGTCAAGAGGTTGAGGTACAAGAAATAAAAAAGATATTTCACCTCCTACAGATAGAAGGGATGATGTACCTATTAAATAACTTGCTATTAAAACATGCAAGATAGAAGCCAATTGAAGTTATTGTGTCATACATGGAAAGGGTGCAAGAAGTTAGGCATACATAGAATGTAGAGTAAGATCAAGAACTCTCAGTAAATGCCACCATTGATGGATGGTTTGTATGCAAGGTCTTCATGGACACAAGCACTGAGGTTAATATATTAACAAAGAATGCTTGGTAAAATATGGGTAGGCCAGCCTTGAGGCCTTCCCCTCATGTAATTTTCATGGCCAACAAATCTAGGATGCAACTAATCAAAATTCTAAAATTGCCATTGTAGATATCATGGGCACTAAGTTTTGTGCTAACTTTGAAGTGGTCAAGTTGGATGAATAAGATAATTATCTAACACTCTTAAGAAGACCATGATTCTACATGAATAATTTTGATATGCACTTAAAGAAGCACTATATGACCTTAGAAAATGGAAAGGAAAGGGTAGTGATCCCCCTCTCAAATGACCAAGGACCCCTATATAGAATGTGTTAATCATCATGGTGCAAGGCACCAAGACTCTCAACACCAATGACCAAGGAGTACTTTCTTGGGATGATGGAGAGTCAACCTTGAACACCATTGACATTACTTGCAATTGATGGGTTGAAGAAGCTTATGAGATGAATGATCAAATGTGCTGTTTAGTGAGTACAAAGGTGTCAAAACCTATGAGGACTGGTTGGATCTAGATTGATCAAACTTAGAAGAGATGGGTCCCTTGAAATAAAAATAAGGGAAAGAGATAAAGGTAAACTTTTCATGCTCCCAAGGTATGAGGGGAGCAAACCTATGGAAGAGTATGCCAGGGACCTAGAGTCATGCATCCCAAAGGAGGTAGATAGGATGGGCACACTAGTGTATACTTTAAGGATCATTATCACTCATTGGTGGGTAGCATAAAGGCCTATATTACCAACTTGGCAAGATGTGAAAGTAAAAATATACACTAGATTTGGGAAAATTAATGAGTATCTGGACATTTTCACATACTTTGGTGATTTAGACCCAATAGTGCATGTGCACTTGTGCAAAGAAACTTGGACTGACTATAGCACAAACACCCCAAGGAACTTATGGGTGTACATCTTCTATAGAACCTTAAATACATGGGTGAGATCATGGTATGTTATCACTAATATGCACTATGAGATAGAAAATTGGGATGCACTCAAAGAGAGGTTCATGTACACCTTCTCCTTTTCTTCATAGAACTTGGAATTGGTCAAATGACTATAAGTAATTTGAAGGGAAGTGTTTGAAGATACTGAAATCTTAGAGGAATGCCTAAAGGACATGTTCAAGGAAAAAGGATTGGTTATCCTAAATTTATTTAAGGAGAAAGTAATCAACAGTGACTCGAGTGAAGATAATGTACCCTGAAAGGAGTGCAACTAGATGATCTTGACATGGAAGAATAAACTAGTGCAATAATTAGAGGATAAAAACCCTAGTAAATAAGACCTAACTAATCTTTTCATATAGACAACTGAGGGGAGTAGGAAAATTAAGGATTCTCATTAGGAGAGGAATTAGACCTACCATGCACTACTCAAGACTACCAATGTAGACATCAACATAGAAGGGGAACAAAGATGGCTACTCTTGGCATATATTGGTCTGATGTAGATATGGCATAAATTATGGATCTCTTGAAGGAGTTTGAAGACTTATTCCCTCAAAATTATTAGGACATGAAGGGCACCCACCCATCCTTTGGGAAAATGAGTATAAATCTAGTGGATGGCACAAGACCTATTAAGAAGTGCCCCTATAAAATGAACCCCAATTTTTGCACCAAGGTCAAGATGGATATTGATGGTATGCTAGCCAAAGGCATTATCTACTTGGTGTAGGAATCTGAATGGGTGAGCCCCATGGTGATTAAAATCAATAAGGATAGGCATATTTGCATTTACATCGATTATAGAATGTTTAATGCCACCTACATCATTGAGCCCTTTCTGAATTTATTTATCGACAAAGTCTTGGATGGTGTTTTAGGCTATGAAATCTACATCTTTAGTGATGGGTTCTTTAGATACCATCAAGTCCAAATTAAAGAGGAAGACACACCCAAAATAACCTTTGTAACTGAATAATGTTATTTTGATTATAACATGATGCCCTTTGGAATCAATAATATACCATCCATATTCTCTAGAGTGGTAATCACTATATTTAAAGAATTCATCCACAAGTTCCTCCAAGTATATCTAGATGACTGGACTATGTAAGGGCTTATAAAGGACCATTATGATAACCTTTGCCTGATGTTTGAAAGGTACGTGCAACTACAAATATCCTTGAACCTCAAGAAGTGCATCTTCACAACACCATTTAAAACCTTGTTTGGGCACATCATCTATAAAGATGGTCTGCTCATTGATCCCATAAATATTGTAATAATCATTCAGCTCCAGACTCCTTCAACACATAAATATTCATATGCCTTTCTAGGCCATTACAACTACTATAAGAAATTTATAAGGATATATGTCAAGATTGTGGCACTAATAAAGGATCTCTTCACAAGGATGGGACATTATATTGGGGCACAAAACAAGAATATGCATTTGAAACTCCTAAGCTTAAATTAGCTAGCATGCCTATTTTATAATTTCTTGATTGGACAACCCCATTCCACATCCATGTTGACACATCTAGATTTATAATTGGTGTTATTCTAACACAACTTGATGAAGGTAAAATGGATCATCCCATCTCCTTTGTAAGCAAAAAATTGACCCAAGAAAAATATAAATATATAACAACTAAGTGCAAGGTGATGACTATGTCTACGCCTTACAAAAATTCAAATAATACTTATTGGTAACCCCAATTATCTTTTTCATAGATCATGAGGTGCTTAATTACCTCATGAAAAATCCTATTCTCCATGGGCACATTTTTAGATAGTTAGTTATATTTCAAGAATTCTAATTCTTAATTGTTATCAAGCCTAAAAAATAGAACTCGAGCCTAAATCATTTATCCTACATCCACTTTGAAAATGCAATAACATCGATTAAGGATGACATGCTAGATGTGTAACTCTATAGATTTTAGTGTGTCCCTGAGGACTTAGTAGAGATATTTATTTTTCTAATGTTTGGATTTATGCCCTATAATATGACAACCAAAGAGAAGAAATAGCTCATAGTTCACACCACCCATTTGCATCTCATCAATAGGGAACTATACAAACTAGTTCGAGATGAAGTCCTATGCTGATGTGTCTAAGAACTTAAAAGGGACTCCATTTTATGAAAGGCTCATAAAGGGATAGTAGGTGGCTACTACACTTAATTTATAAGGTATTAAAATTAGGATTATTGTGGTCATGTATATTCTAAGATGTAGAGGATTGCATCGAGGCATGTGACATATGCCAGTGTATAGGGAAGCCCAACCACCAAGATGGAATGCCTCTCATCCCCAATATTGCCTAGATGCCATTCCAAAAATGGGCCATTGATTTTATTGGTTTGATCACTCCTGCAACAAGGTACATAGGTGCAAGATATATTCTGATGGCTACTAATTATTTGATCAAGTGGGTCAAGGTAGTACCAACCAAAGACTGCACAACTACCACACCCACAAGGTTCATATGGGAGAACATTATAAGTCACTATCGGTGCCCACTTAGTTTGACTAGCGATAGAGGTACACACTTCATCAATGAAACTATGTAGATCTTGCTGACTAAATACATGGTGGCATACCATAAGATAACACCTTATCATCCACAATTAAGGCATTCAATAAGATCTTGGGCATGTGCCTCATGAAGATATGTAATTATGGTCATAAGTATTGGGATGATTGAGTGTTAATAGTATTATGGGCATACCACATAACCTAAAATTTCTTGAATAAAGCTACACCATTTCAACTGGTGTTTGGCATAGTAGAAATTCTATCAATGGAGTTCATGGTTTCATCATTGTACATTACACTTATTGGTCATTTAGATGACCATGAATCACTTAGTGTAAGGCTGGAGGACTTGGAGCACCTAGCTGAGGTGTGTGCCCAAGCAAGGTGGAGCCAATAAATAGAGAAGGCATACCAAAATTTGTGGCATGACAAACATGTTAAGCACAAGGTACTAGTTGTAGGAGAATTGGTCTTGCTCTATGACTCCAAATACCTCAAACACCTAAAAAAGCTACAAATTAGGTGGATGGGTACACATGTCATTCATATCATATTGTAAACTAGTGCACATAAGATGTGGACATTATTAGGTGAAATATTCCCTAGGAATTTCAATAACAACTGATTGAAGCCTTATAGGCAATAGGATGGAACTTGCACCATCTGAACATTGACTTCCTAATCATAAGTTGGTTATGATATGTTGACCAAAATAAAATTTTGGTGCAAACCAAACATTTCCTTATGTTTTGTTTTGTGTTGGTGATGAGTGAATAATCAAGGTGATTTCAAGACTGTAAGTTAACTATTTTGGTGCTTCCATACAAAAATCTAGTCAGGTGAGTTAAGCATGGATGCTTTCTAAAGTTTATGAGGTTAGATACCTAGGTTTCTAGGCACATGGAGTTTTCTATACTTATATAAATATGAGTAACAAGTGATGTAAAGAGGTTCATAAGATGCTAGTGTACATAATATTAGAGAGAGGTGCATAAGATGCTAGTGTACATAAGATCAGAGAGAGGTGCACAAGATGCTAAGTGTGTAAGACACCTAAAGTGTGAAGTGATGGAGGACTGGTGTAAAGAATTTTTATGGGGTATGATAAGCTAAGGAAAAAGATGAAAGCATAGATAAATCAACCAAGATAGTAAAGCACACTTACAATAAAAGTATGATAGGAAGAGAAGATGGAACCTTGGAGGCTAAATCACATGCATGTGAAGCACTACACCTAGGTTTCCATAAGGAAGGCAAAGGTCATGCCAAAGGAACAAATAATATGAGGAAGATCATTAAGACAAGATGACATCCTCCTAAAGTTAGGTGAGAAGTGACTATTTGAACTACAATTCACTTTACCAAAAATACCATTTATATAATTTAATGAGGTGATGGTAGAGGCACAAAGATTTGCATTGAATGCATAGGTGATTCCAAGAAATCTAGGTGTCACCATGCCATTAATCACATATAATTAAGAAGGTAGAGGAATTAGAGGTATAAGTCAATGAAATATTGATTGGTTTAGGTTAGAAACCTCAAGTTAGTTTGAACTAAAAATGTAGACCACAAAACTAGATCTAAACCAGAGCCAAAGTAAGAAAACACTACCACAATGAAACCTTGAGCACCCACAGATGTGAAAATAAAATGATTGAATAAAGAGAGGAATTTCATTCCATTTAATATTGGAATAGAGAAGTGTGGGGCATGAATTATGCAAAAATTAGATAGCAAAAAACCTAAGTGATGCTAAGGTACCATTAATGAAAAGCTAAGTTTGAGATCTAAATTCATAGTCATAGACCCCATGACTGTGAGAAGTGCCAAAAAACATTTAGGCTTTAAAAATTTAAATAGACCACACTTCAACACTAGTCAATTTAGGATAGGGAAGAAACCTATGAGTTTTAGCCCTCCATAGGTGTAAAAGGATGCCAAATATGCATGAATGATTGAAGATATGGCCACTATAAATAAGAAAGTATAATTGGTGGAAGGGGTTAGTGTCATAGCAATTGATCCTAAGGCACTCACAAAGATGTCATACTAGAAAATTTAGTTTCTCATGGAGGTCTTAGTAGGAGAGAACTAGACATCTTTCACACACACCTAATGGATAAAGGAATATAACCATCACACCTCAAGTAATGTACAAGATCTAACATAGGACTCGATGGTTGATACAGGGGCTAAGACAAAAGTGGGCATGGAATTATTTGATGTCTCCATCCAAGACAAACTTGTGATCACTGGTGTAACTTAGATCTATGAGTTGTCATGTTTTGGAAAATCACATAAATTCGTATAGTTCTTCCTCTCATGCATCTATGGATACTAATTATAATTTATAGGTAGGTACATATAGTTATTAGTGAGCCTAATTAGTAGAATCATCAAGGTCCTAAACTTTGGTGCAAACATCCACCAAATGATGGTAGATGATGTTGAAGTTGAAAGGGTCACAAAAATCCTTAGTTACTACAAGGGAGGATTCACATTCCCCATAAAAGATATCAAGGACCCTCACATGAGGGAAGTTATATGCCTCATCAGTTAAAAATTTTACCCTAGAGGTCTGTGGATAGACATCATCAAGGCCTACCTCTGCATCACTAACCACATGGCATAGGGGTCAAATTCAACATAACAATATTTATTGACATAGAGATGGTGAAGAATGAACTTGAATTACATACTACATGAAATACCTTTAGACGGGGGTCAATGTTGATTTTAATTGTGATGGAGGAGATCGGTGTGCCTGATGGTGATTAAGACAACCTTTGGGTCTTCCCAGCACATAAAGACTCCTTGATGCTAAAGTACTAAGACTTCACCTACCCACCCACCTTATCACAAAAGTACAAGACTTGAGTGATGGGATGGTGCACCCAATACATAAAAGCATTCAAGATGGAATGGTGCATCCCCAAGGAGCTCCCTCAAAACATGTTTGGAATGGTGACCTTCACCATTATGAAACACTTATATGTAATGTGCTTGGTGATCATAGATGGTAACTAATAAAGCTGAATGAAGCTCCATTAATGTTTTCTTCCAAATACTTTAGGGATGCACTAACACAAATTCCCAATGCGCAGTAGCTAGACATCTTGGTGAAGGATATGGATTTGAAAAGAAGTAGGTTATGATGCCAATATGTGTGCCCAAGTGGAAAAGCTACCAAATATGAGGAAGATGATATGGATCTCACTAACCTCCATCCCATCTAGAAGGAAGTAATACTCAGACACATACACATGCTATATTATGAGATGAAGCTAAGAAAGAAGGGTGTATACCCTAGGAAGGATGATGATCTCCCCCTCTAGATTGGTGATGAAGGGAATCCAATGGAATAAGCATAGAAGAAAAATCCCCAGAAAGGGCAGGGAGAAAGACTTGAAGAAATTCAAGAGCACATAAAGTTAAGGATCACCTCCAAAGAAGAAGCTACTCAATCATCCCCAAATAAAAAGCACGTGAACTTCATACAAGGGAAAAATTATCCCAATAAAAAGGAGAGAAGAAGAAGTCCAAGGGGCTCATTAAAATTCCCATAATAACCTTGGAAAAGATGGAGGTGCAAGAGGTGCATGAGGAAATGGAGGTATAAAAGGTGTGGGTAGAGACAGAGGGGGAGGAGGAAGGAGGAAACCAAGGTCTACATTATAGAAGAAGCAGGAGAAGAGACAAATTCCAAAGAAGTCTAAATGGCCCTCTAAGGTGGCACTATCATCACACTTAGAGAGATAAAAAATCCACCCAATGCCTTATCAAAAGAACCCTCCATACAACCTCCATAAGCTGAGGAGGAAAAGAGAAGCTTGTGAAAGAAAAAATGAGGAGGAAATAGAAATGATGCTGACACTAGAGAAAAGAAGAGAGGCTATGAAGGTAGTTGGCATGACTTAGGAGTATATTTATAGAGTTGAGTTTGAGGAAATGAAGGTTGAGGAAGAAAAGGCCTTATCATTGGCAAAAAAGAAGAAGGCTGAGAAAAAGAAGAAGTCTAAGGAGGAAAAGGACAAGAAAGAGAAGGAAGATAAAGAGGTTGACTCAAGTGTGGAACCAACTAAAGAAGTGGCAGAAAAGGTGCCTAGTTCCTCCACTAGCACAACAAACCAAGATGCATTATAGGCATGCCCAAGTAGTGAAGGGGCTCCTGAAGATAAGGAAGGCAATACTAGTGCCTTGAAATAACCAATGAAGATCACTAAAGAGACCCAACAAGAAAAAGAGGAGGGAAAAGCTAGCTCCAAGGGAGAATAAAAAGTGGAGAAAGGGGACAAGTCTAAAGAATAACCCCTATAGGAATAGGAATAACAAACCACAAAGGAAAGCATTAAAGAAAGTGGTAGTGGCAATGAAGAGGAAGAAGAACAAATTGAGTTGGCTATCATAGAAGAAAAAGGTATGGAGTTGAGCATAAGAGAAAAGATGTAGAAGGGGTGGACAAATGAAGATTTATACATGTTTGAATACATGGCCCCTGGATCCACCACAACTAGGATGCACCAATATCTCTTGATTGATTTTGATAGCTATATGGATGAGTCTCATTTTGAGGTGCCATACAAAGCCATATTGGGTGTAGATAAACTAAAGGAAGGGCATGATTCCCTTCTCATAATTAATCATACCATGAATCCAATTAGGTAGATAAATAAACTCATCTAGATGGCCTTTAAAGTCATGCAAAGGAACATAATAAATGATGTTAGGGATTCAAAGTGGAATAAAATCACCTTGGATACAAAATAGGAAGTGAAGGCCATGAAGTATAAATTATAATAACTAGTCAAGCACATAGAGACAATTGAGCCATCCCTCTTGGATGGTATTGATACATCAAACTTATCAAAGGTTAACAAGGTATGCATGGTAGTCAGCAAATACTCCAAAGGTTGAGGGTAGAACTGATGCAAGAAGAAGAGGAGGACCCATACACCATGCTAAAAAGGTAGTTAGCTAAAAAACTTGAAGATGTGGAAGACCTCTTCACAAAACTTTAGGAGGGTGTAGATGTATCTGATGTCATCTTTTATAGCTTCTCCAATCAGGCATCGATCATAGATGCATGCCTCAAGTAGGATAAGGTGGAGAATAAAGAGCTAATGATATAGGTATATACTACAAGTAGGTCATAGTGCTCTTAAAAATTGGGGAATGTCAATGCCTTGATCACATTGATCAAAGAATAGGAACAAATCTTGGAATCACTCTTCCACTCCTTATAGACTAAGGTTTGTAAAAAAAGTGAAATCCTTGATCGAGGAGTGATAAAATCTAAGGCAAATCTTGAGGCCTTCAAGAAGGAATTGAAGAAGATAGATGTGATCATGCTTAGTGCTACCTCCATGAATATAAAAAGCACCACTAAAGAACTCAAACTCACTATCAAGGGCTTTGAAGACTCTAATGATGAGTTGAAGGAGAGCGTGCCTAAATTTTGTAGACTAAAAGCTTTGAAAAACTAGTCCATGGGTGGACTAGAAATTTTGTATGGGGTAATATTGGGTCCCTATTTCATCTAAGTATGGATCCGTGCCAACTTAGTAGACATCTCAACATGAGGTAATCACTTGGTATGATTTCCATTTTGGTATCTTTTATCCCAGCTAGAGGAATCATAGTAGATCTAGCACCAGCTAGTAGGTAGTTAACTATCACCTAATTTTTCATGACATCTTCTTAAGTGGATGTACATGGTGACCATAGTGTAAAGGGTGAAAGGTGATGGATCCAATATAATGATCAACCAAGGCTCCAATTTAGCACCTGGTGTGTGTGCTCTCCACCCTGACATGAATATGCTTCTATGTGCTATAACTCCAAGCTTGATCTAGTGAGCAAGAAGATGGGAGTTGATGTATCAAAGCTCTGGAGAAATAAAACTAGACTACTAGAGCTACCATTAGTGTTAGGTATAGCATGGATGCCTTTGAGGCTCCATATTGAAGTACCCAAACTTGCCTATGAGCCTTTGGGATGTTAGTAGCTTTAGCTAAGTATTTATTCTAGTTCTCTTATCATGTACTCTATTTAATTAGACTTTGCTTAATGAAAAATGGTGTTCCATCTATTTGAGTTTGATTTGGTTACACCTCTGGTTAATGTCTTTTGAATATGATAATTATGATGGTATAAATTCAATATATGAATGTTAAGTTTAGAGAAGTCTAGATTAAGTCATTAATGGCATCCTTGTGTAAAAGATGACATCAACATACTCGATAAAATAGCCTAAGTATAGATAAGAACCCATGCCCAACAATGATATACTTGCATGAAGTGTGAGCCTAGTATGAACTTGATCTAAGGCATTTCATTGACCCCTCAAAGCACTGAATGATGCTAAGCTTAGTAACACAAAGGCTTGCACCCTTGAGATAATAGAGCCAACCCATATAGGCTTGTTCCCCTATGAATAGAAGTAGTTCCCCAAATAGGCTCTATGCCTATAGACCATCGGCCTAGCTTAGAAATAGCTTGCACCAATGAACCTACCAATGCCATTATTATAGTAACCAAGTCTTATGAAGAATGAGTTGTGCCATGACACAACTAACCCAACATGAGCCTTGGTTCTTTTGCTACTTAACTTCAGGTGAATGCATAAGGCTTTCACCTTATGTGAATTGATGTTAGTGTAACCAAGTGATAAATGCTGAGCACTATGGGTTTATACTATGCTTGTGCATAGTGGTAATAAGTCTAAAATTGATTCAGATAATTAAATGAGTGCCTAGCCCCATGAATAAATTACTTAAGACCCCAATTAAACTACAAAAACCCCCAACACTAGACATACCTTTAATATTATACATCTAGCCATAGATCATGCCTTAGTGGCTTTATTAACACAATATGATAACAATCACAAAGAGTGTGTCATTTATTACATTAGTCATACACTTTTTGACTATGAGATAATTACAATATTATGGAAAAGTTATGCCTAGCCCTTGTTTTTACTACACAAAAATTGTGATATTACACATTCAATAATGAGACACAGATGATCACAAATGTGGATCCACTTAAATTCCTTGTATCAAATTCACACTTAGCATGATGCATAAATAAATGGGTAATGTTTCTCATGGAATTTTATTTAAAATTAATATATAAATTTTTTGTAAAAGGACAAGTTATTGTAGACCAACTAGCTACAACTCCATTAATAGAAACACTACCAATCAATGATAATTTTCATGAGGAATTTACTTCATATCACATTGATGATGAGATTTGGACCATGTACATTTATGGATCTAAATGTGCTACAAGAATTGGCACTTGCATTGTATTCATTACTCCTTAAGGCTAACCTATGGAATTTACATATCATTTAGGCTTTTCATGTATAAATAACATAACAAAATATGAGACATTAATACTTGGGTTATGTATAACATGCATATTACAGATAAAATAACTACATGTATATGGGGAGTTTTAGCTAGTGGATAATCAAATTTCATATACTTACCAAAAAATTTAAGTAAAGTTAATCCCATTCAAAGAGATGGTACAATGCTTACATACAAACTTCAATCCTTTTTAAATATTGAGAGCACCTCAAAAAGACAATCAACATGTTGATTCCATGGCCAGTGCAACTTCTATAATCCACATAAATATCAATGAAGATCATAAAAAATTTAGTATCTGATAGCTATAACATTCATCAGCCTTTATAACATAGGTGGAGGCTCTCAAGGCCTTGGTTTTTACTTTTAATGCAATAAATTCAAAATGGTACGATTATATATATATATATATATATATATATATATATATATATATATATATATATAATTTTTTTATCTTTAAAAACACTACATGTAATGATACATTCAAACTACAATGTGAAATAATTTGTTATGTTCTATTTATAGGATATTTATTTAAAATATCATTGTAGAGATAGGTAATTTGGTGCCTTAGTTGTAATGAGACTCAAACTACCTTACTAAAAGCAAATGATAGTGAATGTGGATGTCATTTCAATAGAAAATCAATGTTTTACTACCTTTTGAGGCAAGGATTTTATTATCCTATAATGGAATAAGAATGCCAAGAACATGATAAATTATGCTCATAACATCAAAAACATGGTAATTTAAATCATGCCTCTCACAAGAATTACAACCTATTATTTTACAATGGTCATTCTCCATTTGGGCTTCAACTTAATTGTCAAGATAAATCTAGAATCATATGAGGGTCAACAATTCATTCTTACTACTACTGATTACTTAAAAAAATGAGTAAATGCCATACATTTAACATTAACTATAGGTGAAGATATATAGAAATTATTAGTGACAAATATCATTTCATGATTTATACTACCATCTTCTATTATTATAAATGATAGATCTTCATTTAATAATTAAATAGTTAAGATATTTTTTGCTAAATACAAGATCCATCATACATTATCTACACCATATTATTTGTAAGGAAATAGAAAATTAGAAGCAAAAAATAAAATACTTATAAATATATTAATAAAAATAGTCACCAAGCATGATGATGATTGGCACAATCAGATTGTGTATGTACTTTGGTCATATCACACAAGTGTTCATATACCAATTAAGGCTACACCATACTCTTTTGCTTATGGAACAAAAATAGTTTTACTTTTAGAGCTTGAGATACCATATTTATTTGTCTCATAATATATTATCAATGATAATGAACATCAAGAAAAATAATTACATGACTTAGAAATGCCAGATGACAAACACATATAGGTTATTGAACATTTCAAAGTTTACCAAGATTCTATGGAGTGGAGATATGGAAAGAAGAATGCAATAATGAATTTTAAGTTGGAGATTTATTATTAAAATAGAATCAAATTAACAATAATGCATACAAAGAGAACAAAGGCAAATTCAATTTCAATTGGTTGGGCCCATTTGTGATTATAGATAAGGTAGGTACATGATATATTATCAAGGATAATGAATATTGGAAAATATTATTAGATGAATTAGAAATTCTATATGACAAACACATACATGTTATAAAACATATCAAAGTTTACCAATATCAAATGAAGAGAGGATATGGAAAGAAATCACACAACCATG
Source organism: Torreya grandis (assembly GCA_037957365.1). NCBI lineage: Eukaryota > Viridiplantae > Streptophyta > Pinopsida > Cupressales > Taxaceae > Torreya > Torreya grandis. The sequence continues at coordinate 1,143,202 of JARHVA010002158.1, read as the reverse complement.
AATTTAAAGTTGGATATTTAGTATTAAAAGATAATCAAATGAACAATAATGCATATAAGGAGAACAAATGAAAATTCAATCCTAATTGATTGGTCCCATTATGATTATAAATAAGGTGGGTATATTATATATTATTAAGGATAACTAATATCGATAAAAATGATTATATAAATTAAAAATCCTATATGACAAACACATACAGGCTATTGAACATCTCAAAGTTTAGCAAGATTGTATGAAGAGGGGATATGGAAAGAAAGAATAAAACCGTGAATTTCAAGTTAGAGATTTAGTATTAATAGAGAATCAAAGGAAAACTAATGCATATAAAGATAACAAAGGCAAATTCAATCTTAATTAATTGGGCCCATTTGTGACTATAGAGAAGGTGGGAACATGAGCTTATCAATTAACTACAATAGAATAAAAACCCATGAGGAACCTTATGAACATCACACAATTGCACCAATATTATACATAATCTCAAATATTTTAAAAATAATAGAAAAATCAATAAAATTCAATAACATTCAAAATATTTAAGAATAAAAAATTAGGACATGAACATGAATATTTACTAGATTATATTATTTAAATGTGTTATTTATCACATGTTTGGTAGATGGCATATTATTTTTGTTCATGATGTATACGAGTATGATGTAGGACATACAGGTTACACATGGACATATAGATATTTGAATTTACTCTACTTAGTAGCCATGCTGATACAAGGGGCATCTTATTCCATGGGTTTCATTATTACAGGTTATATATTTCTTTAACCCCTTACCATGTTGAGATATATAGATCACTTACACATGTCTTTCTAGTTACTCATATCTTAAATAGTGTTACATGGATATGTTATTATACTATGACGTGACATTGATATATATGGATGGCATAGACTAGTATTTACTTGTTATATGCTTCATTGATGTTGTTACTTTATTACATGATAAGATAGTTTATGATTCTCTATTGGGTGTGGCACTTGGATTTTTTTGATGTGAAATATTTATGTCCCTTTCATTTGGTCCTTGTCCTTGTCCTTGTTTGATGTGATATATTTGATGTGTTAAACATTATCATAGATTAAGGGAGAGTTTGTTGAGCATTCTTTTTTAGTGTTAAGATTTGATATTTAATGTTGTCATTGATGTCAAAAGTTCTTATGAAGATGGAAGATTCTTTTATTAATTTCAATCTAATGTCATTTTATGTCAAAGGTTCTTGTGAAGATGCTTGGTCAAGTAATCCTTGAGGTATGTATATGAATAAATTCTATTATCAGCATAATGAGTGTTTTTATGAAGAGAAATAATGTAAAAGTACTATCGAAAGAATGATAGTAATATCATTGAAGATATTTGAGTAAATAAAAGTCAGTACAACAAGTGTAAATCATCTTGTAATTCTTTGTTTAGACTTTGTGAGATGGTATTTATAGGTGGCATGATGATATGAGTGAGCTCTAAACAAGAAGTTATATGATCTGAAGATCTATGTAAGTAGTTTTGAAGATGCCTAGAATGAGCTGTGAAGAATTAAATGCTTTAAAAAATACTTCACAATGTTTAAACATGAGAGAGATTGGTTGAGTTTGTACATGATCTATTGAGGACCTATAAATTGTTCAAAAGGTTAACTCTAAAGATCCTAGTCGAGTTGTAAAGATCTATAAGTATCTCTAAAGAATTTATGTTGAATTTATAAATAAGAGTGGGTGTATGAAGTTGTTTGATCATACAAAAGAGGAATTAGAACATAGGAAAGTTCTAAGGTGAAGTCTATAGGGTGGATAAAAGGTCAAATTCAAGTACTAATAAGATTTGTAGGTAAAGTATTAGAAAGCAAGAAGAGATATGATGACCAAATGAGGTAACATGATCAATTTCTATGGCATGAGTGAGTAGGTGAATATTGACAGAGGTGAGTCAAGTTATTTTTAGCATGTGCATGAAGTTTCAAGTGTTAGTTTGTAATAAAAGGCTTGAAAAAGTGTTTCAAGGTTTCTTGAATGCAAAAAATGAAGAGTTATCTATTCAAAAAGGTTTTCTCAATGCTCATTGGCATGTGTAGCATATACATGAGAACCTCATCTATTCATGGTAGATAAGGAAGGGTTATATCTCAAAGTTTCATGCATTGGTTCTATAAAGAGGAGTTAAGTTTTATGAATGATCATTAAGACTAGAAGATGGTCTAAACTCTAATAATGACCTGGTGTTGAAGATATTATTCTAAAGAGATTGGAATGGTTTGATATGATTATACAAGTGATTGGAGGTTGAATTCAACTCTCCCAAGAATCTGTAGGTGTGATTGGTTTCTCAGGTGAGTGAGAAGACCCTACACGAAAGTTCTTATCTTTTTGAGATTTGCTATAATAGATAGAGTTGACCAATTCAAAGTTACTAAGTGGATGAATATCAAAGTGTAACAATTTTAATTACTAATAATGAAGATTTATGGATAGGTTCTGGATCTTAGATGTGCAAAGTTGGTGATCCAAGTTGGCCAGTCATTAACAGACCTACTGGTGTAGACAATAAGGAAATCAAACATATGTGAGAACATGTTTTTCAATGTGTTTTCATGTGAGATTGATGCATTGAAATGAATGATTATGTTTTTTGGGTCTTGAATGATCTATCCATGCTTTGCATAATCTTGTAATACTGTGTAACTATCTGACTGAGTAGAGTCTAAGAAAGAGAAGGTGAAAAGATTGGTATGTAATACCAATAGTTTTTATTAGATCTCATGATTTGATTGATTGAGGTTGCTTTGAGGACATTATAAGATCATTTTCATGCATTTAAATCCCTTGTACGTATTCAATCATATGTTATATGTTCATGTTTCCTTGACTATGTTTTGGAGTCAGTTGACAGTTCTGAGTGAACATCTTGTAGAGAAGTATTTGAGCATGTTTACTTTGAGTTAAAGCATAAAATGAAGTTTGTGATGACCCTAAGGTCATGAGGTTTCTAAATATGTAATTTTTTTCCATGATAATTTGTAAAAATTGAGTATATTATTTAGATGTTCAAGACAAAGTTTTTGTATATGCAAAAGCCTTTATATACGGTAATTTGATATAGGGTTCGAGTGGTGATTGGACCTAAAAGGTGTTATATACCTAAATTTAATCTTTATAAGGTATATTATAGTGTTATGTGATGTGTTCCTACTATGTTTCAACAAATATCAAAGGGTAACAGGTTGTTAAGAAGGCCTATTAAGTCTCCATAAGCGCAAAAGAGGAATAAGGGCTAATTGATATATGGCTGACCTATTGTATTGATTGATTCATATTTATGACATATTATTTTAATATGCTCAAAAATATTCATGGATGACCTTATTTATTTTAATGTGTAGTCAACTAAGATGGATATAATCAAGTGAGTTGTATAAAAGCAAGGTAGTTTAGGCCTATTTTGTGTATGCTTAGGGGAGGAACTAAGAGGATGCAAAGTGTGAGAGAGAATAAGAGGATAAGTGAATGATATAGATAATTTGAGAGTAGAAGGAGGTCATGAAGACCATCAAATAAGTGTTATGAATATCTAACAAAGGTTCTGCAAATGTGGATTAAGGTTACAAGACCTAATTAAGACATCAAGAGGGCTAGTTGAGAGAAAAAAGCTGAAGGCTAGTTTGAGAGGGATAAAAGAGAGCAAAGAGATGAATTAATAGATCATAATATATTGTAAAAGTAATAATGGTTTCTAAAGGTGATAAAATAATTAGGTGGTTGAGTTGGTGATAATTCATTTAGGGGTTGGTGCCTCCTTGCAAGTGGGTGAATGCTAAAGCCTAGTTGAGTTGGTGTTGAGCTAGTTGGGGTTGGTGCTCTATGTGAAGTTGGTGCTTCACTAAAGATTTATATTTGTCTTATAGGACTATATTTAATTTTCTTCATTAGTGGGTTTTCTACCCCTAAATCTTTTCCCACGTATATGTTGTGTTCATGTGTTTCATGCTCTTATGATTTTATGCTTATGATTGCTAAGATGTATATGCATGTTAGAATGGTTCATACATAGTTAAGCAGAATTGAATTAAATTTTTGAAGATTGATTCAGCCCCATCTCATTCATCTTGTTTCCAAAATTATGTACCTTATTTATTACATCTCTATGTCCCTTGAATTTAGCCCTTGGCCTTGTTTGGTGTGACATATTTTATGTCCCTTGTTTGCAACATATTTATGTACCTTGCATGTGGCCCTTGGACATTTTTGTGACATATTCATGTACTTTATATGTTTCACTTGGAATTATGTGTGACAATAAGTTTTGATCTTGTTGATTTTTCTAACATTAAATGGTGCCATGATATATATCATGCACTTTTATTGCATAGTATTTTTTTGATATCTTTTAGTGATGGTTACTACTACTTGATTTATGAGTACATCTACCTAAACATGACACTAATATTAATTTCATTTCATATGTTATAGACATGATTTTATTAACATATAAATTACTAGGATGACATACTTTCCACATGTTCACATGATCCTACATGTTGTTATATTTACACTTGAGATGATACAATTAACTCTTCTTTTATGATCAGTAACTTATAGGACACATACATTATATAAAAATGGGTGTATTACAGTGGGATTTTTGTAGATAGATAAACCTCAATGAATTACAATTAAATCAAAATGAAAATTTCAAGGATTTATAATAGTTTAGATATTAGATAGTTTAGTCACAAGACAAATATTGACACATCAATGGAAAATATGGGGGCATATATCATGCATATTTACTCACTTTATACAAGACTAGAATACTACATAAATAATATTTTGGTATCTATAATATTATTTTTGATTTGAAATATTGATTTTTACTTTGCAACTCTTTTATTAATTTCTCATAATGATGATTTGATCTTGAAGGGATTCACAATCACAAACCCTAGGTATATATGATTAAATATTATTAAAAACACCATCAAGAGGAGGTGTGATACGTGGAGGGATAGGCTCTTCCTTTGGTTTTGTAGATTTGTTTTACATATATGAGTTACTTGCTTATTGTTGATCTATAACATTGAAGCAATTATCACTAGAAATAAAAGTATTGTTATCACGTGGAAACTATATGCTAATATTATGACATTATGATGCATGAGTAAAATCATGAGAACATAAAAATGAGGTGGAATTAGATACAACATCATAATATGTTTTAAAATTAATGTCATGGCTTTCATTTCTAGGTTGTGATGTGCTAATGGAAGAGGAAGGAGGTTTGTCCTTATTGGTTGACAAGGGATAAGAGTTATGATATATGTGTTCAATATCCACTAATTGGTAGTAATATGATATGAAACCACTATTAGTTTTACTAATTTTAACTTCAAGGGAAGGTGAGTTAAGAATTTGTTTGTGAATGGCATCATCCTTCTTAATGCATATTTTGTGTATTTATTATATATGTATGAATGTGATGAAGTGTGGTGGCAAGATGAAAGGAGAAATTAGGTGTGAAATGATAAGGTTATTAATTTTTCATGGTATAAGGTAATTTAAGAGAGAAGATATACATTTTTGTAATGATATTTGTGTCTTAAATTAGCATTCAAGGAAGAAGGTGAAGGAGGATCTTGATGGCAATCTAAAGGTAGATCCATATAGAAATCTTTAGATGGGTCCAAAGAGGGATTGTAAGAGGAATTTACAGGTAAATACAAATATGGATCTATAAGAGAATATGAAGAGGTATTCAAGGATGAATCAAGATTTTCATTTTACTCCTTGAGGTTAATTTGGCCATTCATTTATATGAACTCTTATTCCCAAGTTTCATCAAAACCAGATTAGCTATTGATTGTTACATCATCAAAATCATAATCATTAATATATGTTTCTTACATAAGTTTTTAAGAATTTTAATTTTTCCATTCATTATCATAAGTAAAATACACAACATGAGTAATTAATAATTTATTTATAAGGTGAATATCATTAGCATTTTATGGATGAACTTATAATAGGAATAAACATTAATCTCAAACTTCAATTAAGGCAATGCTCAAAAATTAGGTAAGGAATATTTTAAAATAGTTATGTGAGTTGGATTAAATAAATGGAATCAAATCTCAAGGTGTTAGATGACTTATTCACTTGGTTTCCATTTGAGACACATTAATAGTCGTCATTTAGGTTATCAAATATCTCGAGATAAATTAAGAAATAAGTAATTAATGTGAAGTTAAGTGTGAATAGTATAAATTTTGTTTATAATTGCATGTATACGTAATATTAATTTAATAAGATGAATATGATCTCAATATATACATTATTAGTCCCTTTTTGATAGGGTACTAATGGTTTCTCTTAGGAAAATAAATTTTATACTCTAACCAATTAAAAATATTTGACAAGATATACTAATTTAGATATACTAAAATCTAACAAATAAAAATTAAATTATATTCCTCTACATATTATTATATAATATTCTATTTATAAATTATAATATTAAATTAAAAATCATTATCTAAAATGCTGACTACCTAGGTTATAATGCAATGAAATTCCATGCTAAACAACAAATTTAAAGACAAAGATGTCGGCATTTGGGTAAAAATGCTCAACACACATATGCCACTATAGTGAAAATATGTATAATTGATATAAATAATAACATTTAACCCATCCATTATCTTAAAACATAAAACTAAATTATAATATTTGCGCATCTGATATGTGTATCATGTATGATCATTCATTTTTTGAATCATTTTTTTCCACCAAAAATTGAAGAATAAATATTTCATGGTTTTATAATTAATCCAGATGATGTCCAATGACATGAAAAGACATAACTGATCAAATGGAAAACACAAAAACAAAAATTAATTATATATGATAGTAAAGTGTCCATGGTTATTTGGTTCTAAATATTTAATGGGGAATGTGCTCATCTATTTGCTCATGGAAATGGAGAGGTTTATTTTTTATGTAATTTCCATTCAAGCATTTTTTATACCTTGAATAGGAACCTATATATACACCTAAACATTCCCCCAAGAATTTAGTATTTTGTATATTCATCATTTATTGGTCAAAATTAGACGTTATTAATTTCTATCAAGGGAGGGTACTAATAGATTTAATTTGGGAAAATAATTTTTATGCTCTAGCCAATAAAAATCTTTGACCAAACATACTATTTTAGAAATTCTAAAGTCTATCAAAAAAAATTTAAAGCATATTAATTTACATATTATTATGGAATATTTCACTTATTAATTATAGGAATAAATAAAAAATCATTATCCAGAGAATCTTTTCCATATGTTAATTTAAATTTTATCGCTTCTTATACTAAAAAATCATATTTAACATGACAAAGATGGTCATATTTGACCATATATTGTAAAATTCACTTTGAAATTAAGTTGTAGTTAGAAACCAAAAAATATTTACCATTTTTTCATTCAAAAATATTTCCCCTAGTTACAAAATACCACTCATTCTTCTCTCGATTCACAATCAAGTATTGCATAATAATTCTTGATTTGCAAACACATGTTAAAAAATACCACTCATTCTTATCAATAAGGCTATAATAAATGTTTCATTATACTTGTTAGGATGCATCCACAAAAATTTATTACTTTAATAGTAATTTATAAAAAATATTAAGTTGTAAGTTGTTCTAATTACTTTATTAGTAATTTTATCTGCTAACTTGCTCATGATTATGATAATACTTAATTGTTTTTAATTATTATCTACACTATAACCACTATTGTTAATGGTTCTCTTCTTATTTTTTTTTCCTGTTAACATTTAAAATGAGAATGCCTTCAACTTCAAAAATATTACAAAGCATAGTGAATGGATCATATGCATTTAATCTACCTTCATCCCTGATAATTTATAAATAAAAATTTAATGCAAGATTGAAAATAATTATTTGTATGCCAAGTGTTAGAAGATAAGTAACCTACATTGAAATTTGGAGGAGGTTGACAATAATGAACATCTTTACTATGAGTAATTTTAGGAATGTCTTTTGAAACATGGCACATGATACAAGACATATCAATTCCTTTCTTGACCCCACCTATTTAATTCTACCATATTATACAAATATATCTCTCTCTAATAAAAAATTATAGAATATTTCAAATGATAGGAGTGTGGTACATTTTAAATCTCTTGTATCACTTAATTTAACATCTTCATATCTCTATGTTATATGCAATAGCCATTATAAATATGACACAATCTATAGAAATATTATATCCCTAAATCTCAATATATATATATATATATATATATATATATATATATATATATATATATATATATATATATATATATATATATATATATATATATATATATAATTTTTGTATATTATTTACTATTATACTGAACTTACATTGTAAATTTATATGCAAACTCAACTTTAAATAATTTACAACAACAAAACAAGGACTAGCTTCTATGTGATACTTGTTAAATAAGAATTGATGATTAAAAAACTATCAAAGCTTATAATAAGTAAAATATTAAATCTATAACAAAGACACATGGGGAAGTATTAAATCCATGTCATATGACACATGGGGGTACCCATCTTGTTCATATCAAATATTTTCAATGACATACATGATACTATCTACATAAGACTAACAACATGTTATGTTTTTATATAATAATAAAAATAATTAAATTGTGACTTAGACTGAGAATAGAATTAAATATAACTATTTTTTTACTCATGGGTAGTCCAATTCATTTGTAAAATAATAAATTTTGAGGATTAAATACACATAATATATTCTTATTATTAAAAATTGATTATTTAAAATTAAAATGATGAAACATTAATTTAGTGGGAATTAAATATGGATTTGAGTTAATTTGAGGATTTATAATTATAATTTATAGTAATTGTGGTTTATATATATATATATATATATATATATATATATGGTTTAGCTATTTAAGAGCTTGCTAATATAATTAAGGTAATATTAACCCTTTACAAATAAATGCATGTGCATTGTATGTGTGAAAGACAATAAAATATATCTTAAATAATAAATTAAAATTATATATATATATATATATATATATATATATATATATATATATATATATATATATATATATATAAGATAATAATGTTGGAATAATTATTAATTAATGAATATACTAAAGTTTATGTTTAAAGGTTTTTAATCTTTGAATATTGTATATATAATAGATAATAATATTTTATCATAATGCATAATACAATACAAACAAGTATTTCAAGTATTGCAAGTATTTCTATTTAAATTGGATATTCTACCATATTCAAGTTGTAATTTATTAATTTATGATATTAATTTTCATTATAATATTGTTTGATATAATTAAATTGGTGTAAATATTCATAAAGGATTTTCAATGTGAAAATAGAGAAACTAAAATAAATGGTCAGAATGAAGGAGATCAAATATGGAAGCAATGGGAAATAATAAGTGAACCTTATATAATAAAAATAGATAGGAGATTTAAATCCCTAGGGATTTTACAAGATTAACAAATATGCACAACCAAAGGGGATTCTAAACAAAATAAGAAAAATATATATCAAGAAATGGGAGGCTCTAAAAATAAAAATGGAAAGCAATAAAAAGAAGCTCAAACCAAAAAATTAGGGAAAGACTTTAAAATAATTCCATATTCCCAAAGACATTTGGAGAAATTTATACTCAAAAATTTCATAAGAGAATATGAATCTTAAAGTTAATGAAAGTCACTCAAAATATATCATCATGTATGTAACATTATCTAAATATAAACTATAATATTTGTATTTATTATTATATATTTATTAAATATTACTTCATCAAAATATATCATCATGTATGTAATATTATCTAAATATAAAATATAATATTTTTATTTATTATTATATATTTATTAAATAGTACTTCACCAAATTAAATCTTATAAAGTAACTTATTTTACCCAATCTATCTTTTCTACTATTCTCGAAAGTGAAATGATTTCTAATATATATTTGATTTATAAATTAAAAGAACAAACTTTAAGAGATAAAGAAACATGAAATTAAAAAAATAAAATAAAAAAATTAATCAAACAAAATAAATTATACATAAATTCCTAATGCTTGATTCTGAATGATAAATTAAAGAGTATAATAATTTTTGAGAGAAAGCAACATGAAACTATAATAATAATAATAATAATAATAATAATAATAATAATAATAATAATAATAATAATAATAATAATAATAATAATAATAATAATAATAATAATAATAATAATAAAAATAGATGAAAAATATAGCATTTACTTCAAAACTTGAAATTAAATAATATAATTTTTAAAGTAAAATGCATAGAAATTTGTCATTTGTGAGAAATGACATAAAAAATAAACGACTAAATTTAACTCAAGTAATTAGGTGAATTATTATTTATTTTTATTAATCTAATTCATAAATAGAATACAACTTCATTATTTTTGAGATTCTTTAGAGGGCCACTATTTATCATAATTTCCTATCATAGAATTAGAGGTAAGATTTGTAACTAACAAAAACCTAAATAAAAATTCATAGGTTATTGGATTACTATGGATTAATTTTTGTGTATGGAATGAAAAAAATTGAAAAAGAATATTAAAATATTTCTTACAAAAGGATTATTCTTATTTAAAATTTTTAAAGTTCATAAGATAAAGATTATGTTTTTCATATAGGGAGGGCCTTAGTTTATGAAGAATGAATTATTATATGCGTACTCCAAAATTTGATTTAGGGAAGGAAATGAGGATAAAATCATGTGTTCTCACCCATATAATATTTCATGGCCCTTCAATATGTCTTTTATGTAAGAGTAAATCAAAATATAGGGATCATATGTTTCTACATTATAAGAAGGCATAGAGATTTGGCAAAAAGAATTATTAAAATGGAAATAGAATAGACTATCCTGGAAGCCATAAAATATTAGATATTAGTGTGGCTAAGAAGGATATAGAGTAATATTTTGAACTTCATTGGGATGATAAGTTCAATAATTATAATTTAGAATCTATAGCTCAAAATAAACTCCAAAAAAGTTTGGAAAGAAGGAAAATATGATGTGGAGAATGTGCAGGAAGATAGAGGTTTCAATATAGGAATTAGTTAAGAATCTATAGTTTGAAGAAACTTGAAATCATAGGTTTTTTGAAAATAATTTTAGGAAATTGTGTGACTTAATTATAAGGGTCTCCCTATTTCAAGTCAATGCACTAACAAAAGTAGGTAATATGGCAGTGATCCCTCCAAAAGTTGGAGGTGGCTCAATTCCTTCTGATTATGAGTGAATTCTGACCATTCAAGATATTGACTTAAAGGAGTGAATATAAAATTTCAAGGAATGTGCTTTAATTTTCAAATTCATGGGTTATTAGCCAAATGCAACAATCCTAAAAAAATGGTTGAAAAAGAATCAAAAAGTAAATTTTTCCTCTCAAGTTAGTATTTTTCCCCATGGTATATTTTAAGTCATTTTTGATAGTGCTAAGCAAAAGGATGAAATCTTTAATTTTAGGACTTGGTTACTAGGGAAAGATGATCTATTTTTAAAATCATAGGAAGAGGGTTTGAACCCTAATTGTGTATATTTAAATAAGGTCCCCATTTAGATGTGACTATATGGTCTACCTTCAAAACTCTAGAAAGAATAAATATTCAAACGGGTTGAAGACCATATAGGGGAATATATTTTTACTATAAAAATCATAGAGGTTGGTTTGATGGTAGTTCATGCTTGAATCCATCTTACTATGGATCTTTCCAAGCTGATTCCCTTGGTAGTTAGATTAAAATTAAAAACTAGAGAATGGATATAAGACCAAGACTTTGAAAATGTCCCATTTACATGTGAAAACCACCATTATTGTGATCATTTAGCTATAAAATTTCAATATCAATCACTATTGAAAGAAAAATGAGATGATACACCATTGAAATAAGAAGGAGATGATAGTTTAATTGATCTTAAGAAAAAAATAGAGGAAAAAAACAAAAAAAATAGAAGCCAAAGGAGATAAAAGAAACAAATACATTCAATATAGCTAACAAATTTGATATTCTTCAGGCACTAAAGGCTGAAGTGAACACCTATGAAAATAACCCCCATGATAGACAAAAATCAAAATCTCTCCTAGAAGAAGAAGAAAAAGAATACACTAGTAATGAATCTCTCCTAGAAGAAGGAGACGGAGAAGAAGGAAAATGAAAAGGAGAAAGAGAAAGAGAAGGAGAAGGAGAAGGATAAGAAGAAGGAGAAGGAGAAGGAGAATGAGAATGAGAAGGAGAAGGATAAGAATAAGGAGAAGGAGAAGGAGAAGGAGAAGGAGAAGTAGAAAGATAAGGATAAGGATAAGAAGAAGGAGAAGGATAAGGAGGATGAAGAGGAAATGGATGAGGAGGAGGAAGAAGAGTAGGATGAGGAATAAAAAGAAGAAAAGGAGGAAGAGGAAGAAAAGGATAAAGAGGAGGAGGAAGAAGAGGAAGATTAAGAAGAAGAGGAATAAGACAGAATATGAGAGACAACACAAACTATATTAAATACTCATCCAAAAAGAAAATACAATAAAGAAGATGCCACTTCTTCTTCCACCTCTACAAGGCTTCCCACACCTCAAGGGCTGCTAGTAATTCTCAATCAAGAGTTCACTCTCTTACCAAAAACGGTCCCAACACACAACTCACACACAGAATTGGTGTTCACCTCCAACCAATCAGTAATAACCCTACCAGTACACAAGTACTCAAAGTACTTCAAGTAGATCTCCCATAAGCTTGCAACAACCTGCAACTCAAATGATCTTACTCACCATGTAGATCTTCAAAAGTGGCCTTGCACACCTGCTGACCAAGATCCTACAACTAGAAGAAATCTTTTTCTTGCCTTAATTACAATACATGCCAATGGGTCTATAAATAGATCCCACACTTAAACAATAACTTAGACTTCTAATTTACAATAATTAGACTTGCAAATCAAGACCAAAAATATCCTTTTTCATGCAAACACTTGGTCCAACGAACTAACTGTTCGTGCAACGAATAGTTCTGCAACCGCACAGGCGACCAACGTCGGTCCCTGTCTACCTGGAGATGACCGACGTCGGTCGACTCCAACCTGATGCCGGTTGCCCTTCTGTTCACCCCTGACCGACGTCGAGTCGGCCTAACCAACATCGGTGACTGTGACACTCAGCAACTCCTCCATGTCTACAAATAGTTGAAGCTTTTAGCTCCACAACCTAACAATCTCCCACTTGGAGATAAATAGCTGCAACTGTACCTGTACTTGTACATCATCTAGTTTGTTCCCTTAGCTATGTATCCCTCTTCAAGATCACTCTTGAAGACCAACCACCACAAATCCTATGGTGCACCTCCTGTCATCCAAATCACCTGCCACATCTGCATCTACAAACCCATGTAGAAAATAACTTAACCCTGCATAGCATGTGCACCTACTACTGGTCCCTCTCAGATACCTAAAAATCCACTGAACTGCCCTCCAGTGCTTCTTTCCCAGATTGGCTCTAAACTTTTCGACAACACCCACTGCTTAGGCAAACTCAAGTCTAGTACATACCATGCACTTAACCTCATTATGTGAATCAAGACACTATTCATAGAACTGTCCAACCATTGGCGTGCTAACCGGTTTCACACAATCATCTGAAGACAAAGTCAACCTGTGACCTTCCATGTCCCTAGAACACACTCATGCCAAAGAATCTTGCTGCTCCCAGATTCCTCATGACACACCTCTGAACTAGCTTTACCTTTAGTTCAGCAACTCCCTGTATATGTAACCCTGCAACAAGCACACAATACAATAATAAGATAATGTAGCTAATATTATCCAACCTGGTAAAGAGAAACATAATGGTCAAACCTCCATTGTCCTGTAGCTTACACAAGACCATATACCCTGGCCTTCTGTCTCACGTGTCTATTCTCGCTCTTCTTTATCCTGAACATCCATTCATCTCTCAGTGCTTTCTTTCAGCTGGCAACTCCACCAAAAACTCCCATTTGGTTCTCCTCAAAGGAATCACATCCTTCATCCATGCCAAGCTCCCACTATTTCCTGGATCTACCTGCTCTGCTTCTTTAATAACTTTTTGGTTCTTGACCATCAGTGAGCAACAAGTAGTGTAAAGAAGGGAAATGATGAATTTGAGGCTTACTTACCCTTTAAGTCCTCCATATGGGTGCTTGAGACTCCTTGACAGCTTGTTGTTTGCCCAAAATCCATCTCAGTGACTGATGCTCGATCATATCTCAGTCTGCACCCCACCGATGTCGGTTCCATGCAACTGCCTCATCATCGACATCGAGTTCCCCTGATCGACATGCGGTGTTTATCTGTCCTGAGTCACCGATGTCAGGCTGCACATAGCCGACATCGGTCCCTGTCTGGATGTCGATGCCAATTTTCTAACCGACATCGGTCTCTGTGTTTTTCTTGTGAGCGATGACTTTTTCTCGTGAGATCCTTTTGGATCAAACCCTTGTCCATATCAACCTTGCTCTACTCAAAATTCTTCAGCCCCTTACACTGATCTCTATCCGTCACCTTCTCCTTGAAAACCAAGGCTTTCCTGTTCTTGTCACTAACATCAGATTTCTCAAGAAACGTCACTTTCTTCTTCTGCATACAGAAATCTCGATCCATGCTTTTCAAATCCAAAAGCATACCCTTTGACTCAAGAACATGCATCTCCTTCTTATTCATGTGACTAAGCCTATTAAGCCACATCTTTGAATCTATAGCTGAAGTAGATAACCCTAAAAGAGAATCAGTAATACAAGTAGATAGATAAAGTGTACCTACTTTCTTACCTCTTGCTACAACAAGTGCACCCTTGGTAACCTTCTGATAGTCCGCTGTGAGAGTTACTATGCAACCCTCATCACCCAAAATTCTTACAAAAATCAAATTCTGCTCCAAAATTGGGACATGCATGACCTCCTTTAACACCCATGTGTTACCTGTCTGCAATTTCAGCTTCACTTTCCCTTTGCCAACCATTTGACAAGGCTTACCATCCCCTAAAAAAATTTCTCCAAAGTCTCCCTGGACATATTCATGAAAAAAATCCCTATTTGGGGATGCATGAAAAGAGGCACCAGAATCTAAAACCCAAGATTCTACTTTATCTAAGGAACATACCAGAGCATCATGTGCAACAAAATCTGCAACATCTACTTCTTCTTCATGTCCTTCATGCTGATCTTCACCCAACCAACAATCTCTCTTTAAGTGCCCTTGCTTTCCACATTTCCAGTCAGGTTATTCTGCCATACCTGGACTTGGATCTCCTGCCTATCTTGGACCTTGATCTCCCATGCTCGATCTTCTCTCTTTGCCTTCCCCTGCTTTCCACACTCAAAGCATTTCCTAATGATTCACCTGTGCCCTTCCTGCGAATTTCTTCATTCAAGATTACACTCACAACATCATCCACTTTTAAGATTTTTGAAGCAGACGCAGTATTACTAACTGCCATTACCAAACTCTCCCAACTTTCAGGTAATGAGCATAAGATTAAGAGAGCCTTAATTTCATCATCAAAAATAATATTGACTGAATTTAACTGGTTTACCAAACCATGGAAATCACTAAGATGACTATGAACAGATCCACCTTCCAACATTTGCAAATTAAATAATTGCTTCATAAGAAATACCTTATTCGAAGCTGAGGGTTTTTCATATAAATTTGCCAAAGATTCCATCAACTCTACCATTGTCTTAGCCTGAGATAAGTTAGAAATCACAGACGATGCAAGGCTCAACCTTATAGATCCCAGAGCCTTCCGATCAAGAACCTCCCATTCTTCATCCTTCATATCCAGGGGCTTGCATGCAACCCCACCCAATGGTAAGTACAAATCTTTCTGATACAGATAATTTTCAATCTGCATCCTCCATAATTGATAGTTCTTGCCATTAAACTTCTCCATTCATAGCTTACTTTCTTCTGCCATTGTTATACTCCCACTCAAACAGAAACCCCTGTGAGTAACCTGTAATCAACACACACTAACCAGATCTGAAATACCTGTTAGTAACCCAACCAAAAGCTCTGATACCAGTTGATGGGGAATCAAGAACAACAAATAGCTCTGATCCCACTTGTTAGGATCTTGCTCCTCAGAAAGAGCACAATATGATTACTTTGTATTAGTAACTAAACATGCGGAATCAACCAGAAGCAATAAGTAACTAGAATTCACAAATGACACAGAATATGAGAGACAACACAAACTATATTAAATACTCATCCAGAAAGAAAATACAATAAAGAAGATGCCACTTCTTCTTCCACCTCTACAAGGCTTCCCACACCTCAAGGGCTCCTAGTAATTCTCAATCAAGAGTTCACTCTCCTACCAAAAACGGTCCCAACACACAACTCACACACAGAATTGGTGTTCACCTCCAACCAGTCAGTAATAACCCTACCAGTACACAAGTACTCAAAGTACTTCAAGTAGATCTCCCATAAGCTTGCAACAACCTGCAACTCAAATGATCTTACTCACCATGTAGATCTTCTCCATGAACTTGCAACAACCTGCAATTCAAATGATCTTACGGAAGGATCTTCCTTGCCTTCCTCTATTTGCTCATCTGTGGAACTAGAAGGGGCTACACTTGCTCAACTCTTACTAGCACTCTGGCTATCTAGCACACTTTACAATACATACCAATGGGTCTATAAATAGATCCCACACTTAAACAATAACTTAGATTTCTAATTTACAATAATTAGACTTGCAACTCAAGACCAAAAATAGCCTTTTCCATGCAAACACTCGGTTCAATGAACTAACTATTTGTGCAATGAATAGTTCTGGGACCGCACAGGCGATCGACGTTGGTCCCTGTATGCCTGGAGATGATCAACATTGGCTGATATCCTACCGATGTTGATTGCTCTTCTGTTCACCCCTGACCGACGTCGGTTGGCCTAACCGACGCTGGTGACTGTGACACTCAGCAACTCCTCCATGTTTGCAAACATTTGAAGATTTTAGCTCCACAACCTAACACCAACAACATAAAAATGGAATTCAAGTATTGAATAATAAGTATAACTAGTTGTTTTTAATTTAGGTGTTTTGGAAACTCTCTCACCTTCTCATGTAGGGGAATTAGTGAATCAAGCCAACAACAAAAAAATGGCACTCAAGTCTTTATTAGGTAAATAATCCTATATTTCTACTGATATTTATTTGAGCTTCCACATTTATCAAGTTTGAGAGAGGAGGCCTTCAAAATGGAACTCAAATTTGGATTTTATAAATTCTTTTCAATTCTTTTCAATTCTTTAAAGCATAAATCATATCAATAAAACCATCTTCCCTCTACATTGGGCACTCAAGATACTCTAAATTTAAGAAATAAATTGATCACTCACATTAATAGTAGGTCAAAAGGCTAATTAAAATTTTAGAAGACTACTCTCAAAGTCTTCAACTCTTCTCTTATTTTCTATTAGTTTTTGCCTTCAGCTAAAATGCCTTGAATTATAACTGACTTCATAAAGTTTTTTTACACTATTTATTAGAAAGGCTCTAGCCTTTTTTTATTTTGAATTATCAAAAAAATATATAATAATTAGTCAATATGTGGAAGCCCAAATCAAATAATTCATCTTAAGGAGATGAGGAAATTTGAATAATATAGTAGATAATTAAGATTCTCATAAATGGGTTTGGTGGGAATAAGTTTAAAAATACTAAGGATGTGTAGAAAAAACTTCCTAAAACTCAAGTTAAGCTCAATTTTGATGTAGTTATGAAAGGAAATACATGATTAGTAGGAGGATATATCTTTAGAGATAATAATGCACACCCTCTTTTAATACATTCATTCCACTTGAGACTAGAGATAGATAATAAGGCAAAAGTAATGGCTCTCTTGGAAGAAGTAAGATCAGCTCAGGTAAAGGGATGGAGAAAACTACATGTATAAGGGAACTCAATACTAACTATTTAAGAAATAAAAAAGAGGCAATGTAATGAATTGAAAATAAATAATATCACCTAGATAAATAAGATGGAAATAAATAATTTTGAGATAAGTACCAACATGCCAAGAGAATAGGAAATACAATAACAAATCTAGTGGCCAATTTTGGGTGGAAAGTTGGGCAAGATAGTTTCTACTCTTCCCTTCCCCTCCATGGTAATAAATTTAATATTGAATGTCAATGCCAAAGTGAAAGATTTTTCCTTTATTAATTTTGTAAAGCTTGGGATCAAAAAGAAAAAAGACTTGGGGACAAAAGGTTATTTTTATGTGCACTTAATAGCATCTTTTCATAATTGAATCAAATATAAGAGAAATAAAAGAAGAAATAGTGTGACGAATAAATGATGAAAACCACTAGATTATATTTTTAATAATTTTATAGAAGTGGGAATATGCTTGGCTCTCAAAAATGAAACTTTTCCTAAGGGAAGAAAAGTAGATACTTAAATTTAATTTTTGAAATTCATGGCATATTTTAATGTTTTTTCTTTGGTTAATTAATACTAACTAGGAGTTTGCATCTCACCAACAATTCTCCAAGACTAGTGTCCCTTAAGCCTAGATGCATATATCAATATTTAATATATGAATGGATTGAAAAACAACATGGTTAATATATATTTTAATTATACAGATAAAAATTTCATAGTATTATTATCTAAGCTCATGCAATTAGGAAGGTGGAAATGTGCTAGATTTGATGATGCCTTTCAACTTTGTTTCCATTTCAAAAAGAATAAATGTTTATATAATTCATTTAGGTTTCATAAAATTTCATCATTGGACTCTATACCTTTTAATTCTTAGGATGAATTTACTATCTTGAATGTAATCTAGTTGAATTAAAAATCAATTTACATCAATTTTTCATCATATTTCAACTAAAATTAACACGCAATTGATATGAGTATGCTAATATATAATTTTTATCAAAGATATAAATTTTTTTATAATGTTCTCCTATCATGGGTCACTTAAATCTAAGTCATGCATCAAAATAGTCATTCTTACAAGGGAAGTTAGTCTGTCATGATTTTAAATCTAACATTGAATGCATTATTCTAAATATAGTAGGGAATTCTTCAATGATTCCTCATTTCATAATGAATTTCAACACCATTATTTATGAATGAACCAAGATAATCATTATATTTAATAGGGAAAATTAATAAAGATAATTAAAACAATATAATAAATCTTATAAGAATTATTAGGCAATCTCATTTTCAATCATTCCAAGTCAGTTATATAAATTTATTATGGTTACAAGTGATATTTACAATATAATTTAATTTACAAAACATAAAAATAACTAAAAATGAGAAAAAATATGCACTCAACCAACTTGTGTACTAAAATGAGCACAAATATGCACTCAACCAAATGGTGTAATAATTTACCAACTACCTCCAAAAGAAAATGTGGTGTACTAAAAATGAGCACAACACTTGAAGTAGTATGTACACACACCCCCCATAATGTTGAAGTGGGTGTAGTGAATCAAAAAACCATTTGAATGAGTGGATCAATCTCACTATGCAAACACTGAAATGCTGACACTAGGTTACACTAGACTAGCTATGCTCTAGAAGGAGAACAAGCTCCACCAAAACATCTAAAAGATACTATCAACAATCAAATATATATATGAAATCTCTCAAGAATGATGTCCCTAGTGATGATGGTATAGCATGAAACTAGAGAAGAATGTGTTCGATCATGGAGTACACACATGAAGAAAAATTGCCATGAATCTTAGTGTGAATACAAACAAAAGCACAATCCTATAATAATTTCACCAAGTGATGCAAACAACTCCATAATTCAATCAATTTGTGGAGTACATTATCTATGCAATGAGATATGTATTCTAAAAAAACACATCTACCTATCAAGTAGCTCAAAAAAATAAAAGAACATCAATAAACAGGAGGAGTAATGTGTGGTTGAAGAGGTTGACTAGTGGAAGAATGATTTTTGTAGTGTCCTCACCAAGAATGCTTCTTACATTGCCAATAATGATAAAAAAAATCAACCCCAAATGAAAATAAATGGTGGATGAAGATGCCTACATATGTGTGGATGCAAAATACATGGTATAAGAATGTGAGGTAACATCCAAATAAGTGTCAGGTAAATCATGTCTAAATAATAAAATCTCAAGTTTCTCAAGCCTAAGTGAAGGTGTAGAAGAGCCCATATGTAGCTCAGAATCCTCATAAAGAGTGGAGAAAACAAAAGATGGAGCTCTATAAAGGCCTAGATGAAGATGAAACACCTGCATCATAACCAAGGCCATGCCGAGCAATCCACATAATAGGATAAATACGGTGAACAATGCCTTGTAAATGCTTATCAATGCCTACAAGTCTAGTAGTGGGACCCATGGAATGAAGCATGTAGGAGCCAAAGCCAGTAGTATGATTATTAAAAGAAGTAGGCATATATGTAGGTGGAACTAGAGTGGGATGTGTAAAGTGTGCAACAAAATTATCATTTACAATAAGAGGAGAAAAAAGAACAATGGGCTACTTAGAATTTGGTAAATCACATTGTAAAAGTGCATCAAGTGGATGCATACCATATTCAGTGCATGATGGAGTGTTAGACTGATGCTGTGTGCCAACTAGTTTCTTTTATAGAGAACATATAAGGGCATCCTTTCCATGAATTAGGGAGTGCAAAAGAGAATTTTGCATCAAAAGTTTCTTATTTTATTCCTAAAGTGATAGGAAAGAGGCCATATAATCAATGGGTTGCTTTGGATTTGATAGGGTACTATCAAAATTCATACCAAAATAAAAAATAGGAGGAAAAAAAATTGCATCAGAATGTGCATCAATAGGTGGAGAAGGTGAAGGTACCTTAGCCACGTGATCACCAGTAATCAGATCTACATCATGAGTAGTATTAAGAGGTGGTATACTTGTCTTATCCTTAAAAAATATGTCCTCACTAATAATGGAAAGGGGACATGAACTAATAAGAGGAGTCAAAGATGCCAAAAATTCCTAATGCAAATCACTGTCAAGAGTAACATCTTCATAACTAGGAAAAGATGGTGGAGAAACAATATCACCAACAAAAGAATCTTCACTCTAAGAGGAAGGAGGAGGGACATGTGGAGGTGAAGTGACCTCATCAAAAAATTTATAAAGAATGTCCCAAACTCCTTTAGGTGATGTGGTATGCTCAATATGAGATTGAAAACTCTCATACACATGGAGGAAAATGAAAAAAAGTGCCTCCTTTTACATGGATGCAAGCCATAAAATATCATCCTCATATACAAAAATAGGAAAATCACCAAGAACAACTTTCCATAATCCCCTTATCTACAATTTTAGCATCATCTTAGTTTTCCAGGTGGTGTAGTTTGAGGAACTAAGGGGTTCAAACATGTAAGAATCCATATCTTAAGACATGAAAAACCAATAGTTAAAAATGGCCAAAAAGGGACGTCAGTTACCACCAAAAATGTATCCACAAGTGAAAGGAGTATAATGTATCAAGTATACTAAAAGAAACCTCCAAAGAAGGTGAGATCAAACTTTCATCTCTAACAACATGAGAATGATAGTGTAGGTTTCAAAAAACACTCAAACAATAAATCTTGAAAATTAGGTCTTCTATAACAAATTTCCTCCCAAGACAAAATTTTGGAGCCCTTTTACAATAAAATTCCCACAGTAATAATCACCGCACTAATTAAAAATGGCCCTCACAAATATTTTTTTGCCCACTTTAAAATAAAACTTCAAAGTATTTTTTGATCGAGCTATAATGAAACTCAAACTTATACATATAGAAATTTAAACATATATTTTAAACTTTGAATTTATAATTAAGAAAATCCATACCAAATAGACACATAACTTGGTTAGGGCTTGTGGTGATTTAGAGATTGAGAGAAGAAAACCATTAGGTGGCTATTTGAGGTAGCATAATTGACTGGTAAATGCCAATATAAATAACAATGTGATGAAAATAACAATTAATGGCAATAAAAACTAAAATGTCATGCTAGCCAATGTAAACACCACCCAAAATGAAAGGTAAATTGGATTGTTGGCACTTTAACCATGCCAAAAGGAGTGATTATTTCCAATGTTAAGGGATATATAATAGAACATATATCACAAGCAATGTAGAGACTAGATCAAATCGATCTTTGTAGGGGTTCTATTGATTCAAGTAATTTAGGGTGAATCGATAACTCACCTAGATGGGTAGAGCACTCAAAGATGAACTCAAGCTGAGGTGAAAAAGATCACCAAGAGTGAGGTTCATAATAGATAAATATTGAGTTCCTCAGTTTTAATTTAAATGTAGAGCATGGGCTTGGTATTGATCAAAGTTTTTTGATGCAAGAGTTATACTAGAGTTGGTTGCTCTTATTAAATTTATTTATATTAGGTAGGGATAAGTGGCCTAGGTTTGCAAATAACTACCTTCGATGCCCATAGATCTCATGAACATGGTCATGATGATGGTTTAAAATATAGTAAACATGCATTACTTGATAAAATTCCAAATGGAAGTAGGAAGACTCGAGGAAAGGAGGGGGGTCATGCCTTCTAAGGAGCTACCCCAAGAAGGACAATGTGATCAGTGAGAGAAAGTAGGCTCTAGAATCCAAATAAAATGCACCTATTTCCAACATAATTTCCAACATCAATGTTTATTCCATGAAGGTAAATATAGGTAGATGATAACCCATTATGGAAGAATGACATTGGGTATGTAGATCGAGCAAGGATTGTAAATAAAATACTCTTGAATGCCTTTTAATGAACCAAACAATGCCAAATTTGTGATCATTGCTATAGACAACTTCTCATGGTAGGATCTCTTATCAAAGGAAAATATCCATAATATGCTCTAGCTTGATGCCATCTAAATAGGTGAAAGGAAAAAAGTTAGAAATATGCCCTTTTACATGCACCTCCAGATTTAAACCTCACACACCATAAAGAACACTGCCATATAATGGTGAAATTTAAATAAAGATCACCACCATATGATGTCTACATGATCAATTATATGACACGTGAAAAATATGAAGCCCTCAATAGAGTACAAATGTTTTTATATTTTTAAAATTTTATCTAATTAACAAATGAAATTAGGGTAGAGAGGCTGAGCAATGGCTATAAGAGGCTGCTTTGATACCATGTCAAAATGCACAATGCATTCATGAGACCATAGGATCTCTCCTACATACCATTACTATAGCAATAAAAAAAACATCACACAAATATTATGCACAAATAGTCTTTGCATTATTTCCTCATGAATAATACAAACATTTGCATGTTTATCTCTCTCCATCGGGCATGGCTAATCAATAAGAGTGCCTATTAAATATGCATAATAATTTGGTTTCATAACAACTACTTGGTTGTTGTGATCCCCTCAAAATAGTGTGGATTGGATAAATTGGTGCACACAAAATATTGTACGTGCACACAACAATCCAAAAAATAAAATAAACTCCTAAATTAAGCTTAACTTCTATGTGAGTTTTAACACTCACTCTAACAATATAGTATAAAGAGTGCATTAAATGCATAGTTCAAAGGTAGTAGTAGACAATATAATGATAGAAATTCATCAGATGACTATTCCAAAGGTGATAGGTCAAAATGAAAATGTCATTAATATTAAGAGCATGGATATTTCAAAAGATGTTTTTGAAAAAGATATGATGACCTAAAAATCATTCATAAGAGACCATGACATGTAAATATTATGGAGGGAGATGATCAAGAGGCAATAGGTTATTTTACATTTATGGCATCTCATAATTAGTTAGTAGATTCTATACCATGCTACTTTAAATCATCTTGACACTATATATGTCATGAAGACAAATATGTTAATTTCATTGAACATAATAGGATTTAATTTTTGAGGTATTGACAAATATGTGTGGAAGTAAAGTGGAAAGAAACTTGAAATTTGAATCAAGAAATAGGCACAAAACCTTGGATGTAGTCAACATGGGAGACCCACCAGATGGTGAAGTTAGTACCAATAAAGTCATGGGGGACATCAGGGATATAAGATTCAAGGAACAAGTAAGCAAAAGGGACTCATGAAGTGGTAAAAATGCCCCCTATAACAAAACTACAATGCCATTTCTATCTTGGGTAGATCATGTATTGGGAAAACAATCAATAGACCTAAAATCATCATACTTCCACATAGAGGCTTCTATAGAAAATAATGACTCTTTCAGAGAGTGGGCTGACCAGAGTCAATAGTTTTAGACCAAACATTGACTCTTTTAGAGAGTGGACTAGCCAGAGATGGAAACTAAAGGGTCAATTAGAAGTGTTTTTGGCAAAGAATTTATTTCTGATCAATTTCACAAACCTTGAGGATTGCTTTAAGGTCCTATTATAAGACCCATGGTTTATGGAAAAATCAAACCTTAGCATCAAAAAATCAAAAATTAGAACCAAATTAAATAGTTATGCCTTGGAAGATATCCCCATATGGGTACTACTTCTTGAATTACTTTTGGAATTATAGGAGATGGAAGTCATAATGGGAATAGCTAAAGATTTGGGAAAACCTATCTCCATTGACTCAATCATAAAATTCAGGAGGAGGATGATAGAAACAAGGTTCAATGTGTTCATTTCAGTGGATAAACCCACTCCATTAAGATTAATCCAAATATGGGGAGTGGACCCAACCTATTTAGTACAAAAGAGATATGACCACCTATAAAAAATGTAATATCCTAAGTCATATGACTAAATATTACCCCAAAAATAAACATCCTACTCAAGTGGAGAAACCCTCGTGGGTCAATAAAATTTCTCTAGATATCCAATTGGAAGTTGTTAAATCACATAAGTTACTAGTTTTTCTATCTAACCAACCTATTTTGGTGGTTAAGTTGTTAATTCAATTAGGCTCCCCCAAATATCCCAATCATAACATAAAGAGCTTACCCATGCAACTTGGTTCATTGGAGATATAAATGGGGTAAAGCCATTTGGAAACCCCTATTACCCCCTTGAAGTAGAAGATGAACAGTAGTGGGGATCAATTTAGTATCAAATAAATAATCAAAATAAAGAACCTAAAGAAATTTAATTTATATTGGCATAGTTTAGGAAAGGATGAGAAAGATAAAATCCCAAGTGAAAAAGTACGAAAGAACAACCTAGGTTTCTGAATCCCTTCAAATCCTAAGGAATATGAAGAATCATAAAATGGGTGGAAGATGATCGTAAGGGAGACCATATTGCATTTTTTTTCAAAATCAGGTTTTAGGTGAAAGTAGAGTGCAAAGGTACCCAAAAGTTAAAATAGGTCTATTTTAGACTACCCTAGGTAAGGACGAGAAAGAGAAAGCCTTTGGTAGTAACACACTAGAAAATAAACCAACTTTATATAACCCCCTTCAAGGCCCAAGGAACATGAAGGAGGAAATTTCACAATGACTTTATATACACACAATATTTTAAAAATTTATCAATTATTGATTCTTTCTCTTTTACAAGAACCCATCGAGTCTCAATCTCTCTAAATAAATGCCTTAAAGGGTGTACCAAGAAAGGGGTGGGTATACCATTGGTGATTTTCAATATTATTATTCCCTATACCACAACTTGAAACCAACACAAGCCCCTCCTATACATTTACCTAATCTTTGACACTTCCCTTACATGTTCCTCCAATCAATTCACTACCTCAAATAACTACTACCTAAGCCAAACCTCTTTTTACCATCCTCTAAACATAGTCAAATGGGTTGACCCTATTCTAGGAATTGAGCATGTTACTAGAAAAAGTTAGACCATCTAACTTAGTCCAGGACCTAACATTTCTATTTCCATACAACTAGGTTGACTAGGCTAACTACATCGACTAAAATTATATAAGGGTTTAGGGTTAGATATAGCTATATAAACACATATTTCACCCCATTTCTAATAGAGATAATCATTCATTTATTATTCTTTATCTCTTTATCTACTATTCTACTAGAGGAGTCATTGCTTAGGGTTTCATACTTCTTTGGAGAAGAATCTTGTCTTGTGAAAAAAACTTTTTAGATGTATAAGATAAGTCTTGTAGTCTAGATCTGACCTATCTTTGTTA
The DNA here is from genome assembly GCA_037957365.1 of Torreya grandis. Classification (NCBI taxonomy): domain Eukaryota; kingdom Viridiplantae; phylum Streptophyta; class Pinopsida; order Cupressales; family Taxaceae; genus Torreya; species Torreya grandis. The sequence continues at coordinate 1,116,947 of JARHVA010002158.1, read as the reverse complement.
TCCTTACAAACCACAAAAACCTCTTGAAAAACACCATTATCCAAGGGAGAGATTGATACTCGATTGGTTCATCTTCAAGATAAGTATTCCTAACTCTTACTCCTCTTTTGTTAGTCAATATATTTACATGTATAATGACTTATGAATGTATTTATATGTCCATGCTTAAGATACCTCTATATTGACTTGAGTAGAATTATTATTTACATGTTTATTGATTATCTTTATTATCCCCTATTTATGCCATAAGCTTTGGTGAGCACTAGATTAGAATTACTTTACTTTGTTATAAACCATAGAACCTAGCTAGGGTTATTGTGTGGTATTACTCGACTAGAGGATCTATAACCCTCTATAGTGATATTGTATGGTAAGAGAACCCTTAGTTAGGTTTAGCAGATCCATATTGGTCATGACCCTAATTTTTTAAATGTACCAAAAAGTGAAATGGTAGTTTTATTTATCTTCTTTGAGCTAGGATAGATTTATAGATCAACTTAACTTTCTCTTGTATACATTCTAGTGAACCTGACGTGAAACTAACCCTTAAAGGTTTTATTGCATGCTTTACTTTATTTTCATTTCTTATTTATTTCATTTTTATATTATTGGATCAACTCTATCAACTTCTAACATTTAATGCACATGTTTTAACACAATCGATTCGATCAACTCTATTTGACTTTATGCAAGCCATCTCCAATTACAAACAATTGAATTGATCTGATTGAATTAGTTCGATTTTCTACATATAGGTCTTTAGACTCAGTTGAACCAATTGACACTATTAGAAGATTAAAAATATTTATTTGGATGACACAGTATAAAACAAAAATTCAACATTATTAAATCATTAGGTTCATTATAGCCAACTTAGTATTTTATTTTATTCATTTCAGTCCTATTTTTCATAGTTCTCAGTTCTATAAAGTTGTAACCCTATAGTAAACTAAGTCTAATAGATAGACTTAGTTTTATAGTTGTTTCTTACCCAGAAGACTTAGTTGACTTATTTGACTATGTTTTTTTGACCTATTCTGCAATAGACAAAATCGATCAAGTCGATTCTATTTTGTACTATTGGCATAATAGGTCAATTTAATCAATCCAGTACCATTCAAAAAAAGGAATTAACTCACATTGGTAGTAATTAATTCATCTTTCATTTTGTTGCTTGCTTGCTTAGATTAGCACACATAGTATAACTAGGAAATTTAATTTATTGATTTAGTCACATTGTTTTTTATTTTATTCACACACTACCAAGTCAAAAAATATCAAAAAACATTAAACAATTCTACCCTAGGTCTACCTACTTAGATTTCATCACCAAAGGGAATTTGACTCAATTTTTTTTCTGAGTATAAATAGGTGGTTGATGGTATATATTAGCAAAACACTCAACACCCTTATCATTGTGATATTGTGAAGTGCTGTGTTAGGCCCGAATACTAAGCCAGTACCATCACCAATATATATCCCTTTTATCCTTAAAAACCTAAAACCAACTTTAGCTTACCCCTTTCTAGTTCCTATCTAAATCCAAAAACCCTATCACATTTCTTTTTAAAGCTATAATTTAAAACATTCAATAATGACCACATAGATTAACATTTCTATTTTTTGGAATTGTTTTTTGATCTATGTTAATTTTATGTTGTATTACAAAAATTATATTGGCCAGCATTAGTACAAGGTTTGTGTTATGTGTCAAAACTAGATTAACTAGGTTAGCCTAGTTGCCTGTGTGTTTATTCCAATTTCTCTACTAATTAACACTAGATCATCTAGATTCATAACTGTCAAAACCTGTCTTTATCCTTAGAACATAGTCAACCCACTCAACTATGTCAATTAAATTTTCCTTTCCATAGAACATAGTCATTCTATCCAACCAAGTCTCTCATAGGTTGGTATTTTTACCCTTCTATAAAATGTAGTCAATGTGTCTAACCTAATCTCTCATAGGCTAGTCTTTAGTGCTTCTCCATATAATACAGTCAATCCATTCAAATGTGTTCTTTCCTGGATATTTTTTTAGTCTTCATCACAAACTTAGTTGACTTGATCAACTTTATACCACTTGGATGACTCACATTTTTTTCTTCTTGAAATATTATTTGGCTGATTGTGTACCACTTGGCTAATTTAGTTCTTTATCCTGAAATCCTACCTAGCTAATCTATTTTAGTGTTTGGATGACTTTGTTACAATATTTCACCTTATCTCCTTAGTCTTAAATCTTCATTCTAAACATCATAAAATCCCTTATTGGAACATTTTTGGAAAATATTAATCCATTTAGATGATACATGGGGTATTCTTTCCTTCCTACCTTTATTACCTAAGAGGACACTCACTCTTGGTACACCTTCTCTCACCCTTCATCTCTAGATTTAAATATGGTTCAAAGTACCCAAAATAATGACACTGATGGATCAAATCAATTTCACACTTTTTAAGAAACGTATCTCTTTATTTTGTTGTAGGGGAAATTGACAAAAGCTTAACCAATAACATTATAGGAAATAATTTAAACACCAATAATCATCCACCTTATAATCCTCCACCCAACAACACATACACTAATACCAATATAGGGAATGTTTCTCCTACCAATCCTAACAATCCCCTTGAAATACTAATAATCCAAATCTGCCAATTGACACCACTTAAATTCTTGCCTAAATATTTCAACAACTGAGTATTATGCAAATATTTAATACTTATCAAATGATGTAAATGCAACATAATTTATTAAACATGACTAATCAACCTCCTATTCTCCTACCTCAAAATAACCAAAATTTTATCCCTCCACCTCTTAGAAATGCCATGGGAAACATCATTCCCCAACCATTTATTCATAAAAATATGCTTCAAAATATTTAAAATGAACCTTTAGCTCCCTTCATTATTTCTATTGATATTGAAAATATTTCTCTGAATATTAAATATGATGGGACTAAATAACCTGCATCTTTTCTTAAAGCATTTGTTAATCTCTATAAAGAGTGGATCAGATAAATACCTTTTCTACCACCAAACTTATAGTTAAATCATTTATAGGAGATGTATTAGAATGGTATAATAAACTCCCTCAATAGTCCATATGGAAACTAGGGGATTTAGTCAATCCTTTAGTAAAATTATTTCAACATAATAATTTTCCTAAAAATTGTCTTAGTCATTTTATCAATGCTAAACAATCCCCTTCTAAATCAGAGCATGAATTAATTAAATGATGGAAATATTTAACACATAAACTTGATTATAACATGATTGATGATAAATTATCTAAACTCTTTATAATTGACTTAATGCATTCCATTTAATATAAGGTTCAAACTTTCACCTCTCCCCCCCCCCCCCCCCCCCAAACTCTAAATGATACAATTGATCAAGCTAAAAGATAAGACTTTATTATGAAATAGTTTGAGCCAAATCGTAAATCCATCAAGGTATATTTCCAAAATTACACTAATGTGATTATTAGAAATCCATCTCAAATAAAAATAAGAGTAGTAAAAGTGGATAACCCCCTTTCTTATATTCATACCTACATACATTCTTATGATAAGGAATCATACTTATATGCCATTGTATCCTTTTCACATTGTCACATTTTTTATGATTTGAGGTAATTCAATTCATTTCATTTCATTTCCACTTTATTTCCATTTATTTCATTCCACTTTGGATAAAATAAGCTCAAAGTAAAAATAACTTTTTTATTTAACATGAATAAACAAGACTCTTAGACACCATGTTCTTTAAGTCCTCTTTCTTAGCAACCAAGTTCAAAGTTTGAAATGATAGTCATTTTTATCACCAATGTTTGGTTATTTGAATTTGTATGGAGGAGGAATATAAAAATACATCAAAAAAAAAAATAGTCAAAATCATTTAAATAAAAATAATGATCAAAAGGAAATATAGAATCAAAAAGTCAACATCACACCAAAAGACATGATTTATAACACATCTCCTATTCCTAATAAAAGCTCAAACTCCATAGTTGGATTCATAATAGAGATGAGGTCTATTGGGGTGTTGTAGGATAGTAGATTGGGATAGGATAATTTAAAATTATCTATAGTGATACCTAGTTTATCACACAAATACCCAATCTTCATATTAGACCAATGGCTCTGTAAGGGGTCCTGAGGAACGGGGAACATATTGTGGGAAGGTAGGTCCATTTTAATTTTTATGTGTATATCATTCATGGAATGATATTAATGAATCATTTTGATAACCCAAGATTTGTATGATTAGGATAAGTTCTTTAGAGTCCTTAGTGTTGAATTCCTCTTATTTTGACAAACTTAATTTTAATGTCTTGAATTCAATAAAGAGTCTCTCTACCTTGATTTTTCATACATCTCTCCCATCACCCACTTCATTCCCCATTGATTGGAAAGTTTGATTCTAAACCTATTTCCCCACTTCTATATTCCCTTTTATTCACATTTGAAACATGTTATCACTACTTTATTTTGGTTTTATCTATCTTTAGAACAAAATAGTATGCTTGAGTGACTATGGATTATCTTATTTACACCAGTGATTTACATTTCTATAATTTCCTTAGTTTCATTTATTTTTTTAAAAAACATTCATTATCATTCCTTTTTTTAGATAATTACATCCGTTTCTATATTTTTGTACTTTTTTCATTATTTGAGTGAGTTTGGATTGTTACTTCTCACTCCTCAATGTTCTTTTACATTTTATTTTTCATATTTGTCTAAAGTTTAGTTTGTTACTCCTTTATACATTGATTTTAGGCTTATCATACTAGTTTTACACATCCTTGGTTTGATTTAGTTTGCCTATTTTCTTACCTAAAGACATTTTTCGTTAAGTTTTTTCAGTCATTTAGTAGCCTTGTATTTTTTGTTACCCAATTTACTCTAAAATTTTGGCTTGGTCATTTGGTCCTAACTTAAAATTTATCACCCTAACTTACCAAATTTTCAAGTACATCATGCCTACATATTTCAGTTATCTTGAATTTCTTACATTTGTTTGTCTTTGCTCTTTAGTTTTATATCCTTAGGGTTTATCCAAAGTAGTCTCTACACCCTCCATGATCAAAATTACACACACAATAGGAAACCATTCAGTGATAAAGGTAAGCCAAGGTACGTATATCTTATTTATTTCAATTATTTCTTTTCATTCATTTAATTTCAATTATTTTATGCTTAAAAATAACGTAATTTATTTAGCTCAATGTTGTGTATTGATGTTTTCTTTTCTTGAAGAACCATCATGTGTTTTAACTACATAACATGTGATGTGTTTTGAGTGGGGAATATATATACACATACTATTTTAAAAATTTATCAATTATTGATACTTTCTCTCTTGTAGGAACCCATCAAGTCTCAATCTCTCTAAGTGAAAAATTTAAAGGGTGTACTGGGAAAGGGGTGGGCAAACCATTGGTTCTTTACAATATTATTGTTCCTGATATCATCACTTGAAACTAACACAAGTTCCTCCTATACATTTATCTAAGTTTTGACACCTCCCTTGCATACTCCTCTAGTAAATTCACCACCTCAGGTAACCCCTACCTAAACCAAATATATTTTTACCATATTCTAAACATAGTTAAATAGGTTGACCCTATTTTTGGAATTGATCACATTATGGGACTAAGCTAGCCCATATGACTTAGTCAGGGATGCATTTATTCTATTTCTATATAACTAGGTTGACTAGGCTAACTACATCAACTAAAATTTAGGAATAATTTATGTTTAGATCCAACTATATAAACACATCTTTCACACTATTTGTAATAGATATAATCATTCACTTTCACTTATTTATCTAATTATCTACCATTCTACTTGAGGAGTCATTGCTTAGGGTTTCATACTTCTTAGGAGAATAATCTTATCTTGTGGGAAAATTATTTTGTATGCATAAGAGAAGTATTGTATTGTAGATATGGCCTATCTTTGTTATCCTTACTAACCACAACAATCTCTTGAAAATCACCATTGGCCAAGAGGGAGATTGAGACTCGATGGGTTCATCTTTGTCAGGAATCTAAAACAACAAATAGCTCTGATACCACTTTGTCAGGATTAGGAAGCACAATTGATTACCTTTTATAAGCAACTAAACATGGAATTTAACCAGAAGTAATAAGTAACTAGAAATAAAAAACAACACAAAATTTGAGAGATAATACACAATCTTATATTAATACTCTTTAAAAGGAAATACAATAAATAAGTGCCACAATCTTCTTCCCACACCTCAAGGGCTTCCCACACCTCTAGGGCATATAGATATTCTCCCTCAAGAGCTCTCTCACTCAACCAATTACAACCACAACTCAAACACAGAGTTGTACCCTCCACCAGTTAGTAACAATACTGCCAGTACACCAAGTACTCAAAGTACTCCAAGTAGACCTCCTTGATCTTGCTCACCTACAAATCAACCTGATCTTACTTACCATGTAGATCTCCCCTGATCTTGCACACTTGTAGATCAACCTAGTCTTGCATAACCTGCAAACCTAGATCTTACAATCGGAAGGATCTCTTCCTTGTCCTTGATTACAATACAGCCCCATGAGTCTCTTAAATAGATCTCATGCAAATAATAATTATACTTTCTTAATTACAATAATTAGACACACAACTCAAGACTAAAATTAGCCTTTACATGCAAACTGGCCATTCAACAACTAACTATTCGTGTAACTAATAGTTCTGGAACACACAAGCGACCGACGTCGGTCCCTGTCTGTTTGGGGATGACCAACATTGGCCGATCCCTGACCAATGTCGATTGCTCTGCACACTATATATGACTAGCATTGGTTGATCAGATCGACGTCAGTTGCTCTGCAACTCAGCATCCTCCTCCATTTGCATCAGTGAAGCTTTTAGCTCCACAACCTAACAATCTTCAAGGTAAGTATTCGTAACTCTTACTCTTATTTTATTAATAGATAGATTTTAATGTATAATAAATTATGAATGTATTTATCTTTTAATTTTTAGGATTACCTCTACATTAACTTGAGTAAATTTCTTCTTTGCATGTTTGTTATCCCCCATTTGTGTCACAAGCTTTGATTAGCACTAGATTAGATTTAATTTACTTTGTTACAAACCTTAGTACTTAGTTAGGGTTAATGTGTGGTATTTCTAGACTAGAGGATTTGTAACCCTCTATAGTGATATCATATGGTAAGAGATCCCTTAGTTAGGTGTATCATATACATATTTGTCATGACCCTAATTGTCTAAATGTACCAACAAGTGGAATGACTAGTTTGATTTATCTTCTCTGAGCTAGGATTGATTTATAGATCAACTTCACTTTCTCTTATATATAAGATTAAACTCAAGAAATAATTAAAACCCTTAATCCATAAGTTGATATATCCATAAATAATGTTAAAGAAAGGGGCCAATATTCCTCATTAAGGTCTAAAGACCAAAAGGCAAAAGAAGAGTAGTGGACATCAATCAAGACTAGAAAAGGAAAGAAGAAATAAATATATGGGATGAACCTAGAAAATTAGGAAGATGGCCAAATTAAATATTAAGGAATAAGGAAAAAACAAATGAGAATACTAAGGGAACCCAAAAAACCCTTAAAAAACACTTTACATGTATTAATAAATGAATATAATTTCTTGAAATATCAAGGGGCTCAATAAGCCCATTAAATAAAGAATAGTTAGAAACATGAGGAAAAAGAACAATCTCCATATTTTGATTATCCAATGATATAAAATTTGGGGTGAATCTCTTAATAAATTTAAAGATGGCATATGGAAAAAAAATGTATTAGTTTCATCTAAAATGGGGTGTCTAGTGGGCTAATAGATTTATGGGACCCTCAAAACCTAGAAGGAGAGGCCCTGGTTCAAAGTAATCATCATATAGTTATGTTATTCAAATATAATTATAAAAAGAGGAATGAATCACGTCTAACATATATTACCCAAAATCCAAATAAGGGAAGAAGAAACTCTAGGAAGAATGAGTTGATTTCAAGATGAATAATAGACATTGAAAATGGTTAGGCATGGGGGATTTCAACTCCCCTTAATCCCACTAGAAAAAAGGGAGGACTCTAAGAGTTTACTACTAATAATATGTCTAACTTAAATATTTTCATTTTGGATGTTGGACTAGCGGATGTGGATCTCAAAGGCAATCCTTTTACCTGAGACGATAAGACACTTGGGGATAACCTCATCCAGGTTAAACTTGATCGCTTTATTTTTAATCTTAACTTAGACAATTTTTTTAGCTCCTTAAATAACCTCCCCAGAATCAGATTAGATCATAATTCTATTATTTTATATGTGGATATAATCTTTGAACCTAATAATGTTCCTTTTAGATTTAAGAAAATGTGGACCTTTCATCTAGATTTCCATGAATCCCTCAAGGATTGGCGGAAGGTACTTTTTTTTATAGATCTGACATGTTCATTTTGGCTAAGAAACTTAATTATGTCAAGCAAGAATTAAAATTACGAAAAAAAATAAGCATTCAATTTTTTTTTACACAAAATAAAGCCTTGGAGGAGGATCTACAAAATCTACAAAATCTTTATTCTATGCTTAGTTCAAATGAATATTTGCTAACAAGGAAAATGATCTTCTCTATAGATAATAAAACCTTAAGGAACATAAAGAAGCATTATGGAATCATAAATCCAGATGCTTGTGGTTAAAATAAGGTGTTAAGAACATTAAGTGCTTCCATCAATAAACTTCTAAACTAAAAAAAACCGACCAAACATCTGAGTTGATTTGGGAAGAAAGAAGGAAGTGATTCAAAGAGATTGCCATTGGTGAACATATAATAGAATATTTAAATAATATTATGTCTAAAATTAGTTTGGTTGGTAAATAAATAAAATATAATCTATTATGTTTCATACCAAAGGTCATTGGCCAAAGTGAGAACCTTAATATCTTGAAAATAACATCCATAAAAGAGGTCAAATTAGTGGTTTTCTCAAAGGAAAGTGACAAAGCCCTAGGGTCAAATGCATTTCCTCCTCTATTTTTCCAATAATTCTTAGAAATCATTTGTTATTAAGTGGAGGTAGTGGTGAGTGAATTCTTTAGAGAAATAATGATCATTAGGGAATTGAATACCATATTCCTCATCCTAATACATAAGAATATCAAAGCATATCAACTAAAGTATTTTAGGCCCATCAGTCTCTATACTATTGTCTAATTTTTTATATAAAACCCTGGTTACAAGGATCCAACCTATCATAAAAAAAATCATAGTTGAGAAACAAGGAGCTTTGGTTTCTGAGAGATAGATCACAGACAAGATAATAATAGTGCATAAAGCTATCCATTTTGTGTCCAATTCATCTAGATAAGGCATGTTATTGAAATTGGGTATGAAAAAAGCATATGATTGGGTATCCTAGTGATTCATAGATAAGGTGTTGGAAATATTCGGATTTGTTAATGATTTTAGAGACCTCATCCATAGTTTTATCTCTTATTTGATGTTCTCAATTCTGATAAATGGTGTTCTAAAAGGGTTTTTTTGGTAGGAAGAGGATTAAGACAAAGAGACCCTCTATCCCCATATATTTCATCATGATGGTTTAGACCATTGGTAGAAGTTTATATGCAATCAAAACATAAAGATCCATTAAAAGAATTAGATTAGCCTTGAGACCACCCTTGGTCACCCATGAATAGTTCATAGATGATACATTCTTTACAGGTGAAGCAATAGTGTCTAAAGCCAAATATTTCAATGGAATCCTATTTGAGTATGAATTAGAGATAGGTCAATGTAAAAATTATGGAAAAATCTCAGTATATCTTCTAAACTCCTTGAAAGTCTTTTAGAAGAAGATGGAAGGGATTTTGGGATGTCAAATCAGTAAGTTACCTCCCACATACCTTAGCATCCTCTATTTAGTATAAAGATACACCCTTCTTTTTGGAACCCTCTACTAGATAGAATATAAAAGAAGCTATCAAGCTAGAAAGGTCATCTACTTTTCTAATTTGGGAAAATTCAAATCTTGAAAAGTTCAATTCAAAGCATCCGTGTGTTCTTCTTGTCACTGTTCTAGATCCCCAATAATATTTCTCTTAAACTAGAATAAATCAAGAGTGAATTTATCTAAAGAAAAACAAAATATATATTTAGATTCCCCTTAGTTTCTTGGGAAAAGTTTGCCTTCCTAAGGTAAATAGAGGCTTTAGCCTTAAAAGGATTGGGAGTATGAACTAAGCCATCATCACTAAACAAGGGTGGAAGGTGATAAAGGAGGAAAATCATTAGACACAAATCATCAAAGCTAAGTATTTAGAGGGTAAGGAATATGTTTATATTTTATGGGAGTAGGGATCATATGATGGATCAGCCTTCCAAAAAGCTATTTAATTTAGCAAGAACCTCTTAAGGTGTTATCATGTTTGGGATTCATCAACCTTTAAAGGCACTCATGAGATTGAGTATTCTAAAGAGGAAAGAAAGGACAATGCATGGGATTAAATATCCCCTTGTTATTTTTAAGATTGATGTTGGTTCAATATAAGGATTGAATAGGTTAACCTTTGTTACTCAAAGAGTCACATCTGTTACTATTAGGGTTTCAAGACATGTGAATTGCACCCTAGGCTAGTTGCTAGTTGAGAAAACTTCTATTTGTTACTTATTGTTTGGACCACCCTTCATAGATTTATAGAGTAAAGGAGAGTGTTTGAGTTTTGAAATAAATGTAAAAAGAGGGTAAATTAGGGAGTGAAAGAGTATTTCCTGGCCTATAAGGTATTAATTCTTCAAGAATTGAGTAAATGGCCCTGCCACAATTATGCCACCATATATCGAGATTCACTAAATGTTTTGACTCAATATTACACAATGGTAAAGGTTTGAGAAAACATGAAAGAATGATTAAATTATAAATCCCTCATGAAATGTCAATAATCAAAATCCCATATTAAATAACATAGAATTTTCAAAGATAACATATAGATTAACACACATATTACAAATATTGTAAGGGAAATGAAAAGGGTTCACAAATGGGTTAGAATAATAAAGCACATTATAACCACTATAGTCATTAAGTAATAAAGCATTAGTTAAATTATATTAATAATAACATTCATTAAAGAATGGGAAATAATTGATAGATTTTGGAAAATAAATCATGACTTTTTAGAAAGGGAATGATTTCATTCTTTAAAATGAGTTCAGTTCCAAAAATATCAAACATGGTAAACATTCATAACCCAAAAAGGTGAAGGAAGAAGTAAGTAAAATCCTATATTAATTATAATAACATTTTTGGACTAATAATTGTTAACCATCAATATAGAATACAATTATACATTTATAAATGAGGAAGGTGTTCACCTCCTAGTAACACAAGATTCTCATTCTGGGCCATGATGGCCACTTGAAGTTGTTATAACCATATAAATTTAAAAAATATTAATCAAATACCCTTTAATCCATTAAAAATATCCCCAAGGACCCACCTAATTGATACATGGAGGAACTATGGATGAACTACCTCCCAATTGTTTGGACTCTACTCCCTTGGTGGCTAGTGTAGCTATCACTGAGTCAAACTCTTAGTCTAGTTTGTCCAGATTCATTAGTGTCTATCAAAGGATCACCTCTAAATATGCCACCAATATTTGATATACTTAGAGTGGGGCATCCATAACCACCTTTAATTTTAACACTTATCTAATGCTTATGGTAGATTGGGTCAAAAATTTGAGCATATCCTAAGATCTAACCTTATTTTCCTTAGCCATCTTATTTTGCATAACTTGGTCAAATTGACCTAAGTGGAATCCAAATTTTACCATGTCTAATAAAGTTCCATCTAGGTGGAATAAAACTAAGATATTTACTTCCTTGAAGTAGGCCAATATCTTCTTTTTGCCTTCTTCTAAGGGATTCACCATAGTCTGTACCAAGCCCAACCATTCCTCAATTGTATCCCTCATGCTCTCGACATATGTTTGGTATAAGTTCAAGTTTGAAGTGGGCATATAATTTATCTATAGGAATGTGAATGTGTTTACTATAAGTGCCAATTTTTTAAATTTTCTCTCTACTATAGTAATCCTTTCCAACTAAGTATGGGTCCTCTAAATATGTGCCCTGCTACCTATTAGATTTTCCACCACTCTTACTAGTACTAAGAAAAGTTTCAAGAAGGCATCTTGAATTATCCAACTCACCCCAAAATGAAGGATATTTTAAATTACATTTAAAGGGGTCAAACTTACTCTTACATATGCTCCATTAGTTTATTTGACATGTCATGGGTGGTTTGGAGGACTGAGATTGGGTCCATGACCACCTTTTCCTCTCCTCTCGACATATGTTTGGTATAAGTTCAAGTTTGAAGTGGGCATATAATTTATCTATAGGAATGTGAATGTGTTTACTATAAGTGCCAATTTTTTAAATTTTCTCTCTACTATAGTAATCCTTTCCAACTAAGTATGGGTCCTCTAAATATGTGCCTTGCTACCTATTAGATTTTCCACCACTCTTACTAGTACTAAGAAAAGTTTCAAGAAGGCATTCTTGAATTATCCAACTCACCCCAAAATGAAGGAGATTTTAAATTACATTTAAAGGGGTCAAACTTACTCTTACATATCCTCCATTAGTTTATTTGACATGTCATGGGTGGTTTGGAGGACTGAGATTGGGTCCATGACCACCTTTTCCTCTCCCATGGAGGTCCTCACCTTAGTGAGGGAGAAAATATTATATTGAGTCTATCAAACTAAAAGGTTCCATTCTAAATGAATTTTTGAGTGAGGATCTTCTACATATTTCCCATGATGAATTCAAAGTCCCACTACACATTAGGGTTACCCTGCATTTTCATCTCAACTACCATTCCTAGGGTTGGAGGAGGTGTTAGTTAGCTGATAGAGATGGTGGTGACAGGTGGAGGATGACATGGATGGGACATAGAGGGAGAGGAAGGGATGAATGGAAGAGGTCTAATGGGATAAATTTGTACTTGAATATAAGGTTAAAGATGCACTACCTTTTACTTCTTTTTTGGCCTCTTAGATTAACTTTGATTGTTGTAGTTGAGGGAGCAAAGGTGGTTGAGGTCATGTAGGCTAATTGAAGAGGATAATGGACCATGAAGGGTGTTACTATAATATCCTAGACCACTTGAGCTATTCACATAGGTGAACTTATTACAATCTTTGTAGTCACACTAGTTAGACACAGGGTGACCATAGGCACTTGGATCTATAAAATGACCAGTAGGGGCACTAGGAGGCCCCAAGTTATGGTATGGATTACACAAAAGGGAAAGATGATGTAATTATTTTATGAATGGTTGAGGATTTATGCACTTAGGTGAATTTGGGAGGGGGTAAAATGGGGAACTAGGGAAGCATCACTTGAGTGGATGGTAGGGGAATTGGGAAGCTAGGTGATACTATAAGAGGTTGTTAAAAAGTGGAGGGAGTGGGGAAAGGGATTTGTGCTAGTGTTATATGTTAGTCCTACTATGGACTAGTCTCTAAGATTTTAATTATATCAAAACTTAGGGCCTATGTAGCTTAATGTTGAGTCACTTTATCTCGAGACACTTGGGTCTAGTTTGGATAGGTTTAGACTTGTTGGGTCTGAGCTACTCAAACTAGAGGAGGTAGTGGAGGAGCCAAAGGCCAAGGTGAAATATGAGATCTATGAGGATAAAATACTAGGACTCCTTGTATAATTATTATAAAAATCTAAGGGAGTCAACTCCTTAATGCCCTCTACATGATGAGCCATCATAGAGGAAGAAATGAATGTCTCAAGATGAACCTTATTTCTTTTCTTATTCCTACAAGATTTAATCTAAATGAGCACCTCTTGATCATTAGTTAGATTCAAGTAGAGATCATCATCATCCTCAGGTGGGTAGCCATGGTTGAGGTTGAGATGGGTTGAGTACTTCTCTAAATGGGTCTTGATGATGTCATTTAGGTCTAAATCTTGGTACTCAACTCTTCCTAAGGCCAAAGAGTCCATCTCAGCTACCATTTTATATAAAGGAGGGAATGTCCTTTACACATGGTTCTTGATAGTGATTAGAAAGGGTAGGCAAGCCTTCTTCTAATGATTGAAGCAATAACCAAAAATGCCTTCCACAAGTTAATACATAATTTATTGCTCTACTAGGTAGTCTAGGACTTGGTAGGGTAAATGAAGGGGATATTTAATAATGTTATCTACCTAAATGATGGTATCCTCTTGATATTACTAATAATCACTCATAGAGGTGCGAGAGTCCCTAATTTATTTTGATATCCAAGTCATAGGTGCTTTATTGATGGTGTTATAAACCACTAGGTAGAATGACTCATAAATATCCCTAATATTATTTTGACAATGGTGACCATATAGCTTATAAAAGACTAAATGGACTACTAAACCTTTGAGAACCCTTGCAAGAAAGGTAGATAACTTGAAGGAGAGTGCCCTATATATTTCATCCAATAGGTAGCTCATCATTTAGAAATTAATACATCCTCAGGCATCCCTTACCACCTTTATCACATTGAAATTGATTATCCCTCCCATGTTGGGGACTTTCTCACCTTGGAGGGTTATGTGGAGTCTAGGAATCCATAAAAGGTGTACATGTAACTTGTTGCTCTCCTTGAATAGTCACTTGAGAAGGATAATTCCAAAATAAATTCATTTTTTGAAAGTGTGGATAGTATACATATTCACATTTATCCTTTTAACCCACCTTGCATCAAGGTTTTCAACCCAGTCCTTCAAGATGTCATGAATACAATGAGTGGTAATCTAGGTGATCAGGTGAATGAATCATAAAATAAGGTGTACTCAGGGAATTTATAGTAGGCCTTGAAGGTATCTCTTAGGATTTCATGGATATGATGTTTATTATTTGTAGAATAGACCATGTTATGGATGCCATCTTGTACCCACTTCACTGTACATAATAATTTAATGAACAAGCCAACATAAGGAAATACCTAAGGTTTAGATATAGCTCTTTGTAGTTTGTATTTCTTATAGGCTCAAAGGACATCTTAAAATTTCATCTCATCCTCATCATCACTACTAGAATACTTGGGTAGTAGATCAATAGCCTTGGATATTTCATTATGATAATTAAAATATGTCAAGCCATTTAGAAAGTTAGTATCTTGGTACTCTAGATCACCATTGGGGTTTGAGGAAGAGGAAACCATTATAGATAGGATGGATTCTAGTTATAAATAAAATTGAGAAAAGGGGGAAGACATAGAGGGAACTAGTTAGACTAGAAAGAAAGGAGTATATTTTGGGAAACTATGAGCAATAACAGTTAATGAGTTCATCCTAAGTCACTTATAGGGATATGCATACATTTGTATTAATGGTGTTTAGTGCCTCACTTAGTCCAAATTCAAATTCAAGTTGGTGGATAGATCCTCCCATTTATTTCCTAATCTATAATTAAATTAAGAGATCTCAATTATACATTACCTACTAGATTTGGTGATTTTGACATGACATTTTAGATTATCCAATCAAGGCCTAGTTTCCCATTTAATTAATGCCAAAATCATGGTAGGCACATGGCCATATCATCTTTGAGGATGTTTATGTGGTTATTTATTTGTGACATGTGTATTCTATTTATTGGTTCATGAATCAATGATCAACACTTAGGTGTGACCTAACACCTTATCTTTATACACTTGGGAGAAAGAGAATACCAAGTGGAAGATGTGTGTCATCTTTTGATTATCCCTTAAAGTCTAACTATACCTCATTATAACCATCTTGAGATATATTATCTATCCTTATGAGTCTTGTATAGAAATTCCACATGGCCTAATGTGATAAGTTAGGTTCTCCTAGAACTTGACATCTCTATTTGGTTTGAGGGACTGACAAGTTTAGAAATGGGGCACATGGTGATCTTCCATTTGGTCAAGCTCTTATAAGATTTGACATCTCTATCAATGTCAAGAGACTAACATGTCTGATAATAAGTTACCCTAATTGGCTACACCCTACCACATTCTTACTTCATTGACAACTATCCATGTAGTTCCTTTTCATTCTACCATTCCTCTTATAAAAATGCATAAAAAGAGAATAAGTAAAAGGAAATAAATTCAATGAATTAAACAATCACTTGGCCATAATTTGGGATTCAAAAGGTGACATGTGGGACTCTGGGAGTCTAACACTCTAGGAGACTATGACTCTAGGAATTTTATAATGAAAATAAACTTGCAAAAAAGTTAGCGCATTAAATAGTCTAAGTAAGAGAGCACTTGGTTTATTTTGGGATACTACCAAGAATTAATTGTGTTAAATTTTTATAGGTCACAAAGGCTCCCAACATGGATCACCAAGCCATTAAAAATAATCCACACACTTGGGGAGACCAGGATGGAATGAGAATTAAAAGATTATCTCCTAATAGAGTTAGTTAGAGTGAGATAGAAGGTTTGAGGACTCTGAGTTATCAATTTAAATAGGGGTCCCCCATTTTTACATTAAAAATGGGTTATGTTGATTATAAAAAGTGGTGACTTCCATGGGTAAAGTGGTGTTTAAACACTTAGAACCCAAGATGTTAACATCCATTCCTACACAAAGTAAAAATTGTAAGGAAATCTTTATACACATTAGAAAAAAAAGACACTAAAGTCATGTACAACAAGTGACATACTAAGCATTATTCCCACATAAAACCATTAATGTGTGTGAAGTGATACTTCTTTAATTCATTCAATTTTATATCTCACTTAAACAAGTCCATCTTAAGCTAGGCATTAGATATTCTAAAGGGGGAATTATTGATTGTAAAATTTAGAGGGGAATGGTATGGGCATTGCTCTATTGCCAAATAAGTGTCTATATACCCAATATAGATACCTATGGTCCCATTCAAGTCCTTTCCCCATTGCCAGCTAGGCTAGAGAGCTTATGATGGAGGTTTCTTGAATAACCCTTTTGAAGAAGACTCAAAATTTAGATTATGCATGTTATTCTATCCTTCTTTTAAGGTTTTATTATGAAGATATTTGGTAGTTCTATCCATTGAGGGTTTGAGATCAAGCCAATGGTGATGGGATGTTTGGAAATCTCTAAATACCCAACCAATCTTAGTTGGTTTACTGATCTCATTTTTAGGATTTTATTATTAAGTGCATTTTTAATGGCTTCTATTAGGTGATGGGGATATCCTAAAATTCACTTGTTTAGTTAAGAATCACTAGCCTCTAAGAGCTAAAATGTAAAATACTCTCTTACAAACTTTGACTTACTTAAAATGAAAGCATGCTTTTGGTGTTCCAACACTTAATTGTACCTCCCAAAATTTCGTTGCTATTCAGGGTGGTTATTTACTCTGAGTTATCTAAAATATATTTCTAATTGGGCTTACTCCCTTGATTTAAATTTTAGGCTAGATCAAGTGTTAGGTTTTGTGAGAGGCAAACACCACAAGCAAAAAATAACATTGAAAATAATAAAACTAAAGAAACTACAAAGAATGAAGAAAGAAAGTGCAAAGGATGAAGTCATCCCTCATGAATGGGGTGCCATAATGAAGGAACAATACCCAAATCAATTCATCCCATGTGAGGTTTCAATGGATGCCACTCCTTTGGAAGTTGCACCATTTTGGAAAATCCACTTGAAGGGTATTTATGATGGGAATTTCATGGAGAAAGAACATGATCAAATTCTATTCAATAGATATTCATATTTTGGAAGTAGTTATGATAATGCATTTGAGGATGAAAACCCTCATTTGTAATTAGACTCAAGGATAAAAACCCTTGATTCATATTATGGTAACTTCATTCAAGAGGTGCACTTGTGCTTCACTTTGATTATTTGACTATTCTTATTTAGAATATTTATATAAGACAAAAATAAAGAATTCAATATTTGAAATAAAAAATTTGTTATATTTAATTTATTTTTATAAGTTCATGAAAAATTGGTGAAAATATTAATGATATAGTTTATAATTAATAATATTTAGGAAAAATACAAATTTAAGTATTTCAATTCCATTTGGGGATATTAAATAGTCAATTTTTAGTGAATGAAATCAAAAACAAACTTGAAAGACTTAAATTTTTTTTTAAAGGACTAACAATCTAAGCTTACTCCCTAGGGCGAGTTATGGAAAAAGAACAATAAATACAAAACTACATTTATAGTTTCCTTGGAGATTTACTTATAAACCAACATGAAAAGAGGCTTGAGTTCGATTTGTGAAGTATAAGTTTTGAACAATGTTGGTTTTTGTGGTTAACATCTCTCCTTGTCCACATTAGATTAGGATTAGAATGTGTTGAGAAAGGTGAAACTTTTTAATAAATTTATACATAAAAAATTTTCACTCAAAAACTTAATTTTGGTCTATAGTGGCCCTTATATTTATAGGATTGATAGAATAATGAGGACCCTTCATCTTTCTTCCAAGATGGATGGTTATAGATGTATCTTCAACAAGGCACATGGATTGGTACATGGCTTGATAATATGAATTATTCATCTTATCCAAGATGAAATATCGCAAAGGGGATTAATATGAGCCCTTCATCTTGCATACAAGATGGAGGGTGGACAATTATTCTTAAAATATTCTTGTAAGAGTCAATGTGAGCCCTTCATCTTGTTTCAAAGATAAAGGGTGAACAACTACTCCTAAGAAAGACATTGATAACCAATGTAGGCCCTTCATTTTGTTTCCAAGATGAAGGGTTGAGAATGTTCCCCTAAAATATCTCACAATATTCATTGTAGACCTTTCATATTGTCTCCAAGATGAATTGTGAAGCATAATCCCTCATATTATTTTATTTAGTAAATTGGTGAACTCACAAAAGGATATTCCACAGGGTCTCAAGATTCTTTTCCAAATGAATATGCCCTTTACAAGAAAGAGGAAAATAATAATTAATAATTGAAAATAAATTGTAATTCTATTTGCATGGAATTATGGCTAGAAAAAAGACTAATTAAAAATCATCAAAGATAAATTTAATTAATAAAATGCGGATAAATTAATTATAAGAATTGTTAAAGGAGATGATTAGAGAAGGGAAAATATTTGAGTTGATCATATAATAAGGATAATTAATGAGTTGATCAGATAAGAAGAGAATCAATGAAATGATCAAAGAAGAAGAATTGATCAAAGAAAATGATCAAAATGATAATTGAACAAATTATTTATGATTATTACTAGAAATTGTTATAATTATAATTTTGATAAAAGGAGTGGAGAGAATTGAGTGCCTACAATTTCACCCTATTTGAAAAATAATTGTGAGACACAAGTGAAGTAATGGATTTTAAAATAATGAAAAACTCATTAAAATGATTTAATAATGCTTGAAGAATGATGTGTTCACATTTTATTAAATCTTGTTCAATTTATTGAGGATGAACCCACAAGGAATATCCAAACAATGTTTGGGATACCCATAATTCCCCCTTAAGGGAGTGGGCAAAAAATAATATTGATGAATAAACCCTCGAAAAGAAGAAAATAGACAAGAATAAAAGTGAAATTAACCCATGGATGATATTAATCCATATGAGCTAATACTTGCACACATTGATTTCAAATGATGAATAAAGTAGAATTGAATTGGCCCCAAGGTGTGGGGGGGGAAGTGGGAAGGATGCATTCCAAAATAAGTGGAACACTTGGATATACCCCAAACAAGGTGAAATTTTTGGGCTTAGGGAATGATCGATCTTGAAACATGTTACACACTACAATTTGCCCAAAGAGGGTGATATCTGCAAAGCTTGGAATTAGAATAAAGATGAACTGATTGACTACTGATTTAACTTATTATGGTGGTTTTGATCATTGATCAATATAAGTGTTTTGATTGATTGATTTATTTGAAAATATAGCCCATGGGAATGCGAAAAAGAATTGATCAATGTGTATGATTCCATTATACTTGTTGACTCAGAGATACATGTCTTGATTAACATTGATACAACTAGAATGTCTATTTATATTAATTTGATCAAGGAAAATATGATGATGTAAATGGATTATGAATTTTTATATACGCTCACAGGGGATTCACATCATGGTGGGCATATTCATATCTAGAATGTGGGTCAATGGGTTGTGTTTTAGGAAAGTAGTCAAGGAGATTGATTGCTGCAACATTATCGATTAGACATCCAGTTCTTGATTTTTTATATAGAAAAAATAGTATGCATTGTGATATAAAACACCATGGTTTCCTAGCCATAATGTGCATAAGGATTGATCCCCAATCTAATAGATAAATGAAAAAAACATACTAATGATAAAAACCATGATGATAATGCTAATGTATATCAATGGATGGACTCAAGTACAAATGTATGACAAGGGAAACCATGATGATGACCTGTTTGGAATAGTAGATCGAGTTGAGGCAATAATAAGAAAAATCAAACAAACAGACAAACAAAAAAATAAGAAAACACAAACCAAAAAATAAAAACAATATAAATCATCAAACAATTAACTATTTACATGACTATTTCTCATCTGACTCTATGTTTGTGTGAATATGAGGTGTTAAACTTAGAAACTCTACTCCTACATTCAAGGGATAACAAGGAAGTTAACACATTAATGTGAATAAAAAGGGAGAAAAGAAGAATAAGGAAGGGGTGGATGAGTTACCTCTAGATTCCCCATATAAATAGATGTTACCTACATAATTTTTGTAGACCTCAAGTCAAATATAGTTCTCCCAAGAACTAGGACAAATGGAAAGTGATGATACCACATATACTAAATTTGATAAAGGATGAAAACAAGAATGGGCTCACAAAATGGAGAGAGGATAAAGGTGATCATAAAATGGTGAGAGCGTAAAGGTGATTACAAAATGATGAGAGAGTAAAAGTAATTATAATATGATTCTTAATTAATGTTTCTCCCCTTGTCCCTTTCAAGGTTCCTAGAGAGAAGTCTTTATATTCCTTAGGAAGAAGACAACATAGTTTTAAGACTTTTCAAGATTAGAAGCACATCAATAATGGATTTGAGTGGGCTGACACGAGACACTCAAGGTGAATTATCATTTAAAATTTAGGGAGTTCAAAAAATGTCTATTTCAAGTTGAAGAGTTACGGTTAGATCATCCTATTCTTTATGGGGCTCTCTAACAAAACCAACTCAAGATGCCAGAGGATTTGAAAAATAATGAAGTTTGGGATATCCTCGAAACATGGGTGTTGAGGTCAATATACACCCATTTATAAAAAATGGGGACCCATGTGTCAAATTGTGTAAATTTATACCTTGAAATTGAAGATACACTTGATCATAGTGTCATTAGCATGGTTGCACACTATTTTTATTTTAAAAACATATGCACCTAGTTTAGTTAACATATTTATTCATGGTTCTAGTTTACCCTTATCTAAAGTGCTAACATTGGATCTATGTGTTTCAAGTTGTAGGTCTAATAAGGTGTACTTGGAATGAAAAATGCTTGGGTTTCATGATTTTAATGTTAACTTGATTCTTTACTAGCCTTTGGTCTATTGGAAATCAAGTTAAATTGCTAAACCCTTAGTAAAAGTTTAATCTAAGTACTTGGTTTGAATTTGGTGGGATATTTTATTTAAGTTATTCAAGAACACTTTAAATGAGTTATGGACTTATTTTAATTTGTTTATCTTAGAGCTTAGTCCCATTTTATCTTTCAGGCATTTTGGTTTCATAAATTCCTTCATATTTTGTGTTTTTTGGCTTTCAAACTATTTGAAATGACCCTTCATCTTTTTTTGAATTATCCTTTAGAACTTTTGTTCCAAAATAAATTTCCATTCGAAACTTTTGTTCTACAGGAATTGCCCTTCAGAACTTATGTTTCACAAGAATGTGCCCTTCAGACATTTTATCTGACAAAATTTGGTCTTCAAGGGAAATGTATTAGACATTTTATCTGAGATAATTTCCATGAAAGAATTTCCTTTTGGCTTTTTAAAAATATCCCTTTGCTCTCTGAGATTACCCTTTAAGATTTTTCAAAGTGCCCTTCATATTTTTGAAAGTGCCCCTTAGGACTTTTGTTAAGGACACATTATTTCCTAGAATTATCCTTTGGGTTTTATAAAATGACCCTTCATAATTTTGTTGTCAGACATTTTATCTGATGCAAAAGGCCTAAAGTAATTCCTCACAACAATCTTGCCAATGCAATTTTCCCAAAATAGAATCTTCAAAGGCACTTACCCTTCAAAATTTTTGTCAAAGACATTTTCCCTATGGAATTTCCTTGTAGCCTTTGAGAAATGGCCATTTTACCTTTGAGATTACCCTTCAGATCTTCTAAAAGTACCTTCAGCTTATTTAAAATGACCCTTCAGCCCTTGTTTACCTCAACTAATTCCTTTAGACCTTTTTTCTTAGACATTTTTCCTAATTAAATAGACCTCATGGGATAATTTCTTTGGAAATTTTTGTCTAACAAAATTGGTCTTTAGAACAATTTCCCTAGATAAAAAGTTTGAAACAATTTTCCCACATAAAAATCCTGAATACCCTATAGCAGAGTCAACAAATCAAAATGAAAAAATCCTAAAATAATTAGCCTGAGATAAATTCCCTAAGACAATGATTTCATCAGAATCTTTTGTGTCATGATCATTTTAATATGTTTTAAACCTTAGCCTAAGACTTTGGATTGAAGCCTTATTTATCAATGCAATATGAGAACATTAATATGAGGCTTTATCTTTAGTTCTTATTATTCCTATGCCCTAACTTTAATATTTTCTATTATCTGTAGGAGTCGATCTCACTTGGATTAATGGTCATATTTTTGGGATGATCATGGATTCACCTTCTTCCAATGTCGCTAAAACTTGTTGCTTGTGTTGTAGGATCAATGGAATATAATTTGGGAATAAGAATGTTTAATGTTTAAGATGATATTTATTTATTTTTAGTTCAAGATTAATTAGATTTATGTTTAAGCCATGTCTAATGTTTTTACCTAGGTCTCCTTTTGAATTGAATTCAAACTTGCACATAAAAAATTATCATACCATGGAATTAGTTTAATTTTTATCCTAAGACTTGGTCATGGTTTTCAACAAAACCAAACCTTAGAATAAAAATTCTAGCTTGGTCTAAATATTCACTTGGTCCCTTTGTTATAAGGCTTAGCTTAAAGTCTTATCATAAGGATTATCATATTAATTAATATGATGAAAACCTTAGGCTAAAAATTTACACTATGTCTTTATTATATGCATGGTCCTTTGTTATAACTTAGACTACAAATATTAGTCCTAAAGTCTCATTCATGTTTATTAACATAAACCAGACCTTAGTCTTAAGTTCCATATATGTCCAAGTCCTAACTTAAACATTGTGCTTGTTCATAGGATCAATGACCCACATTTAATCAGGTGAAGTTAATCAAACAATGCAAGATGGACCTAATGAGCCAAGGATCCTAATCTGTGGGACCAATCCCACTCAACCCCATAGATCAAGATTGATGGTTCGTATTCACTTGAACCACCTCAATCCAATGGTACAAGATCAATATTAAGACTAAAAGGGTATTTTTTACTATAATATAGACTTAACCTAAGTTTTTACCCTAATGTTTTAATTATATTTATTAATATAGTAAAACCTTAGGCTAAGATCTTATGTTATGACTTTAATTATTCGTAGGGTCCTTTAAATATGTTACAAACTTAGCTTCATAGACCTTAGACTAAAGTTTATTCATATTTATTAATAAGAAAAAAAAAAATTAGTCCAAATCTTTACATATATTTGTGGGATTACTTAATCCTTTAATAATTATAGGAACCAATCACATTCAACTACTCAGATCATGATCTATGGCCCATGCTCACCTGAATGAGATTAATCCTATGAAGTGAAATTGATGATTGAAAACTCAAGTAGTGAACCCTAGTTTAGACATAAAGCACCTTTTGAAGATCAACAATATGTTTTATAGAGTAGAGATATAGATTAATAGAGTGTATCAAGTCAATACCTTCTAATAAATATTTAAGTTAACATGAGGTTACCACATGGAAAAAAACATGTAAGCTGATAGAATTGATAAGGTATAGAGCTTAGAAGCCCTATAAGACCACAAAGTGGAATAACCTTAGAGCCTAGTACATATTTAAGCTTGATCACGTTTTAAAGATCAAAGGAATGCATTTATTTTTATCTGCATGATCCAATGATGCAAGATCAATGTAGATGTTTTAAAGTGCACAAAAGCACTGAGTAGTCACCAAGTGGCATACATAGAAAAAGAATGAACTAGGAAGTGAAAAATGGAAATCTCAGTAGAGAGCCCATGCACATGCTTAAAATTCATGTTCACACACCTGTCAATGATGTTCACATGGATGTTAAATGATGGTTTCATGGCCATCAATATTGACAGTCCCTAAGGTGTGTTTTACATTGATAGTCATACGCCCATCAATTATGCTCATGTGGACATCAAATGATGGTCATCAGGATGTTAATTTTAAGATAGTAAAGAACCTAGATGACATGTTTAAAATTGATGATCACATGCTCATCAATGATTTTCAAATGATAGTCATGAGGATGTCTATTTTAAAATATTCAATAGTTTTGAAAATGAGTTTAAAATTGACTGTCACATTCCTGCCAATGATGTTCATACCTACATCAAATAATGTGCACATGAACATAAATTTTAAGATAGTTGATTGGATCCAAATTCAAAGGCAATGATCATATTTTGTTTAGGGATGAGTAGGATGCCACAAGGATGCCATGGAGCTACCACATTAGAGCCATATGGGTATGGTATACCAAATTAGAGACCTTACAAACTTGGTAATATAAGGATGACATAAATTATCTTTTGTCTAAAGATAATTTGATCGAGGGTCCACTAGTGAGTAGTCTAATATGCCATGATAGTTTAGAGGAGTGTCTCTTAAGAGAACATGAAATTCTATTTTGACCTCAAAAGTAGAGAAGGAGATTACTCTAGGCAAAGAATGTCAAAGAACCATGAAGATCTTGCAACATTGCAGGGGTCCCAAAGATTAAGTCAAAAAAGAATATTCTTTTTGTAACTAAAATTTTATAACATTTTGAAGTGGAATATTCTATTTGTAAAGGCATGTTCAGTTTGTAAACCTCACTACCTATAGATTACTCCATTGGGAAAGTCTAGTACATTTATAGAAAGGATATTTATCCCTACAGTTGTAAGTTTATGATTGGTTATTACTACTAGACATGCTTCCTTGCACCTTATAAAAGGAAAATTATCAATTGTAAAAGGGGAAGGGAGTTTTTTAGCTAAAACTTGTGTAAGCTTTGAGTAATTAATGCAATCAAGGAATTTTGTAATGATTGTCTATATTTATTTGTGTCATTTGTTATTATGGTTTCTCTCTCACTTGCTTGTTCTCATTTATTTGAATGGTTATTATGAAATCTTGGTGTGCATATTTTAATTTCAAAATTGTTAACTTGTGCTAATGCTAGGTTGACTAAAAGTTCTCAAGTTCATTTTATTTCCTTTATACTCTTCTTGCATTTGGGCTAATGCTATTTTTTGTAGGATAAATATTTAAACTAAACTTATTTCTTATTTTTAATTTTCTCATTCCTTATATGTTTGCCTAATGTGTAGTAATATTTTATATCATGATATTTCATATTATAAATTGGTTAAGTGCATACTTGGAAGACATTTAAACTTTGTCATAATGTTTGGGATGAAGATCAACATCTCTTTTCTTCCTTACCCTTCCTTTTTCCTTTTTTTACCAGATCACTTTAGCTTAATTTACATTGTAAACATCCATGTTAGATTAATATTTAGATTATATTTGATCATTATTCACTAATATTATCTAATATTACTTCATTATTTGTAAATATATAGGCCAAGGTGGTTCTTAACCACCAGAATTTATATATATTATGAAATAGTCCACTTGTTTTGCCTTTATTCCATCAACATGTAACAAGATTATCACAACCTACAACTCATGTGCTGAATTAATTGAATTTTAAAATGAGAAGTGTTATTTAAATGCTCTGAGTACATGTGATACATATTAAGGCATCAATAGGCAGAGATTTGCTAGTGCTAGAAGGAGGGCTAATTCTTTGTAGATTTGTAGTATCTTTGCTAGTTTTAATTAATTATGTTTAAATGTCACTCTAATATTTGAATAATTGTGTTTATTTTAGAATAATCATGTAAAGGTTGGTGAAATTCATGGTTTTAGAATGATCTTTTTGCTTATTTAGACAAAGATTGATATCCTTTAAAGACATATGTTGAATTATGGTAAAGAGAGCTTTAGATTTATGAACCCAAAAAGTTTGAGGTTAGTAATGGAAATTTTGATTAAATATTGGTAAATAATTTTCAAATTTGAGTTTATTTGAATTCAATTATGTAAATATTAGTCATACTTATGTATTGGGACACATCTTTGAGCTAACCTGGTTAAAAATTACTATCCTTTGTATGAATCTTTGCAAAATTTTATTAGTGTACATTTATAATCATTGTTCTCTAAAAAGATAGGATTGATGCATTATATTTCAAAAAATATTTGAATTCTCAAGTTGGAATTACCAAGAATCAGAACAAGGTCATGTTTAAAGACTAGGGAACCTCTGTTTGAATTATAATTCCATAGAAGAGCTAGGCAAGATAAAGGTAAGTGTAGGATTTAAAAATCTTTGTTAGCTTTACCAATTTAGGTTAATCTTAGGTTTAATCCTCATCAAGGTATGGCTTGGATAGGTGGCTCTTCAATAAATATGCCAGGTGTATTACATGACCTTCACCGCAATCCTAAAAAATATTTTCTAACATTTAGTCCTAGTGGTATTGTGACTATAGAAGAACATATTAAATCATTCAAAGCTACTTTGAGATTGTTAAATGTCACTCATGAAGATGTAACATGTAGAATATTTTATTTCACTTTTAAAGATGATTCATATGAATGGTTTCTATATCTCCCTAAAAATTACATTACTAATTGGGTTGATTTTAATAATGTCTTCATTGACTAGTTTGGTAAAATTATTAGTCCTTATATCTTGTACCAACAATTCATCACAGTGAAAAGGGATACAAATGAGCCCATAAGAGATTTTAATGTTAGGTTCCAAAAATTGTTTAGTAGGACTATAGATCCTTACAGACTAGATGAAGCTTTAGCCTTTAAAATATATAAGGATGCCTTAGATCTTATGACTTCTATTTTTATAAAGAGAGATGTTGGACCCATGAACACATTAGATTTAGGTAATGCTAAGGCTATGATAATTAATGACTAGATGTAACCCCAAGAACAATTGGCATAGTCCATTCCTAATTTCAACCCCTATTTACCCATTCTGAATGTTATTATCAATGCTAACCAAAATGTGCCTACCCTGAACCAACATCTAATCATGAACCAACTACCTTTGAGGCATGCTCATCCTACTCAAAACCTAGGATTCTTGAACAATGATACCTATGGATCACATCTATAGGATTAAAAATCTTTAATGCTTATATCCAATGCCAATACCCAGGTTCATAATTTTGAGACCCCAAAAAATGAGAGTGACTCTATCCTCAAGATGGTTCAAAATGTTAGCACTGACTTCCTTTAGTTACAAATAAAATTAAACAATAATGAAGAAAGATATGGTAGGAATTACTATTTTGAAAGGTTTAATAGGCCCATTAGTAGATTTTAGAATGATAGATACCAAAATATTAAGAATAATGAATCATCTACTAGTAAAAATGTGACTGATATAAATCTTACTGATGTTGTTTTACCTAACTATTATAGAGTTCATTGTATTTGTAAAAATGGGGAGATAGATTGTGTTGAATTTTTTAATGCATTTGAAGCCTTCCAAGAATAATTGGATACTTTCAAAGTTACCCCTAATAAGGATTATGATGTAGGTACATATGGTTCCTCAAGGTTAGCTAAGTTTGCTGATTCAACACTCTTTGTGGAGACATTTGAGTTACCTCTTCAAGAGGATAATGATGCTTAGGATATTCTGAAAGAGATTCATGCTTTTCAACAATTCTTAAATAAGACTTATCCTCTAATAAATAAAGAGCAAAAGTAACCATTGACCACTTTAAATCCTCTAAATAACTTTGATACTCCCCTTGATACTACCTTGAACAATAATTTAGAGCCTCCTAAGGGAATTAATTCTAAACCTAATGTTGATGCATCTAATTCTACCAATAGGACTAGGTATAACATAGTATAGGTCATGAATAAAATCAAGGGTAACATTACCTTACATGAGTTGACATAGATTACTGAACAGAGAGATCTATTGTTGGAATCTTTGTCTAAAAATCCTAGTAAGTCTTAAAATTCACAAAATCAAGGTATATATTCCTCCTTTCCTATTTATAGTCAAGATCTTTGGTAAAAATTTGTATAATTATTTATTATATTCTTGTGCATCTATAAATATAATGCCTAAGGGTATTTGTGAACAATTAAGTTTGACTTTTATTAAATCTAACAGAGTTGTAACTTAGTTAGAAAAATCAAGAGTTAAAGTGATTGGTGAATTATTAAATGTTCACATACAGATTACCTCAAATCCAAGGATCCAATAGTTCAAAGATATCTAAGTAGTGGACATCCCTGATGCTTATGGAATACTATTGATTAGAGATTGAACTAGAAGCTTGAATGGTTATATGTCAATAGATTATTCAAATATCTGGTTGCCATGGAAGGGAGTCCCCATCCAAATCAGGATAGAAATATAGCCTAAAATGAGACATATGATCACTGAATATAATTCCATCAATGAAAAGGTGAACATAGTTGATGCTGGGTTTGGGAATTACACTCTTGAGACCTATAAGGTATGTGACCCTAAGACTTCTCATACTTTGTTTGGTATATATAAATTACATTTTGATGGTGTGAGGTGTAAGTCTAGATATGGGGTAGGAATTGTTATAACTAACCCTATTGGTAAACAATATCATGATGCTTACAGACTTTAATTTCTTTGTATAAATAATTTAGTTGAGTATGAAGCTTTGATTTTAGAGTTACAATTTGAAAACAAACATAAGATTAAGGAACTACTAGTTTACGATTATTTATAACTAGTAATCAATTAGGTAAGAAACAAATATCAGTGCAAATTATCATATCTCAAGAGGTATATGTTTAGAGTCTAGGATTTACTTGAGTCTTTTAATTCTTTTAAAATTGTTTTGATCCATAGGGAAGAAAACAAGGCTACTGATGAACTTACCTTAGCTTTAACTAACCTTATGCTAGACCATGACTTCCCAAAACTTAGTATTGAGTTGGTCTCCTATCCCTCAGTGCCTGTTAATGTCAACCATTTTTAGGTATTTAATGATGATCAATAAATCATAGATTTCCTAACTAGTTCAAGAGTATTTGAGAGTCACATTATTGATGAAGCAAATTTCCTTGATGATGAAGTCATTGAGATAAAACCTAAAGACAAAGTCATTTAATTAAATGACAATAATATCCCTCAAGGCATGATAGCCTTGAAGAGACTCTTTGATTTTGATAAACTAGCTGAGGCTACCAAGACTCCCAAACTAAATGGGAAGGGTTACAACATGTTGGGTGAATATTTTGTTACCAACACAATGGTATAAAAATGGTTATTTTAGCCACAATGTGATGAGATAAAATCTCTCCTCAAGACAAGGGGAGGCTCCCTTCTTATTGCTAGATATAACAACAAGTTATTATTTACACTTATTTACACTAATTTTATCATAGTGAGTGTTGTCATATCATCCTATCCTCTTTTTTTATATTTGATATTTAATTAAAAAATTTCTTCCATTCTTTACGATATATTTTGAAAATCCAAGATTACTTGATGAACCACATACAAACAATATCTAGATTTGTTAGCCAAAAGATTAATGAGAATAATACTAGCAAAGTAAAATTAAAAGATAGAATAAAGTGCAGCCCAAAGTATTCACCTTATTTCCAAAAAATATTAAAATTACCAAAGAAGAATAACTAGCAGCTCAAACTCTCCTTAGTAGTTCACTTTCAATGATGAACACAAACCCAGTAACTACAAAGTAGCTCAAAGACTCCAAAATCAGCGGCCTAGCACTTTTCATTTTATAAAAATTTCTCATCACAATCCAATAAAATGTATTGGAAAAGACATAATAACATTTCCAACACATCACAAGTTTATCTCAACACAAATATTAAAATATCACTTGATTCTCTTATATTGAATGAAATTCAAGATTTACAAATGAACACAAAGTTTCAAAATTACTTCTCAATTCAGCAATTTTTCCTCTCTATATCTCTTGGTGATCCTTTTTAGAAAGAGAATCCTCCTATATATAGAGAGTATCTATGAACAAAAATAGGAAAAATATAAATACATTGACTTATTCATTGACAGAGTCTTATTTGACTTAGGACTATGTACTTTTCCTAAGTGTAATTTACACTGAACAAAATTACATATGAGAAGTTACAAAAATAAAATAAGTGTCCTTAGACACATAAATTTCTTCATTTTTATTATTCTCTAAATATTCTTCATATCTCTTAAATGTAGTTTGGACCTCACTATTATCTGGGCCTGATGAACTACTAGAGATGGCAAGGACCCTTATGATAAAATCTTCTAAGTTAACCAAAAAATCCTTACTTTTATCCAAGATTCTTTGTAATTTTCCATAATGATTTGAAATTCAATCAATTTATTAATAGAATCCAACATGAACATTTTTTTTTTCAATCTCTATTTGGAGCATTCTATGACATTGATTAAATAGCTGCAAGTAATAAAATTTGGTTATTTAGAGTTAGTATTTTTCATTCTTTTTGTAAAATTATAGGATTAGAAAAAAATAAAAATATTACAAAAGATATGGTGAAGGTTGTGTAGTTCAGAGAATTTTCTCTAAACTGCATGAGACTTGGAAAGTCTTGAGATGTAAGTCAAAAAATTATTTGACATGCATAATCTTGGAAAAAAAATTCTTTTGTGTAAGTCAAAGAAAGTTCTTTGACTTGTATAGGAGTTGTTAAAATTCAAGGTAAGGTGTAAGTCAAAGAATTTTATCTGACTCGCACCTTAGGTTTGGTCTCACAATGCACATTGAAGAAAATTCTCCAAAGTGCAACCAAGGGTAGGTCATACACATTGGAGAAAATTATTTGTAGTGCACCTTTAGAAGGTCATAAGTGTGAAACTTGGAAAAAATTCTCTGAGGAACATAGAGTTGGGATTATACACATTAGGGTGATTGTGCTCCTTGGAGAATTTTATCTGAGGTGCATATAATGAAAATTTTGATGGATTAATCAAGGCCAATAGGGAAGAAAAGGAAAATAATAAAACTAGGGTTTATAATTAACCTGAAATGATGCAAAAATTAAAACAATGAAACTAACTTTAAAAGTAACCACACATGAGACAAAATGAAATGAAAACCCAAACCCTAGGTCAAGAAATGACACTTGCAAGAAGGTAGGAAAACATGAGTCTTAATTAAGCTGCAAAAGAGAGAAATTATGAGTGGGTTGAGGCAATCAATCATGAAAATGGTGAGGAAGGATACAAACCAACACAAAAATTGTGAGGAATAATAAAAACAAAAAGTAAAAAATTAAATTAAATGTGGGTTAATTATATATAAAAAATGGTAATTAATACATTATTAATTACCAAAGTGGTGGACGTAGGTGTAGGGTCAGAGAAAAATCCCAACCTTGTAAATGTAAAGTTGGAAAAAATATCTAACTTAACACATGCAAGGTCGGAAAAAATCTTTGACTCAACACAAAACATATGCAAAATTATAAAAAATCTCTGACTCAACATGAAAAGAAATAAAGTGTAGTTTATAGAATTTTTTTTGAGCTGCATGGGATGCAAAATTCCCCCAAAAGATGAACTTTCTTGGGAAAAATAAATACAAGGAGGTAGATATTAGTATCATTTTACATGCTTAGAGATCATGGGATATGAAATGGAAAATTTTTGTAGGGGCTATCCCATGAATTGATCTTACTAAATTCATGGATAATAGATGGATCTAATTAGGGAATTTCCTTTTGACATTCTTTGAAATGCTTGAAGGAAAGAGAATCCCAAAACTCTAAGTGCCTTTCTCCATTGGGCCATAGAGTCAGGGGATTGACTAGACTAAAACAAAAAAAAAGAATATACATATATTTACAATATATACAAACTTATCTAGAACCTCACTGAGTGAAAAGCTTCAGATGTTTACCATTGTAAGGTAGTGGTAATGGTGTTCCATCTAGGTATGCCAAGAGGAAACTATGTTCTCTAGAAATTTTATGGATGAGGAATGAAACTCTCCACAAAGAATCAATTTTCCCATGCATTCATTTTGGTTTTCTTCTCTTATCCCACAAAAGAACTAGATCTCCAACTCAAAAATCTCATGACTTGGATTTTTTTGTCAAAAATTTCCTTGACATGACATTGATGTTTAGCAATGCAAATTTGTACATTACTCCTCTATCTCAAAAAGATACACAATACGCCTATCTAAAGAGCTTTCAAATGTTGCATCTTCAATTACCTTTGTTATTTTAAGTGTGGGAAATTCTAATGTGATAGGTATTTATACATTCAACCCATACAAAAGTTAGAAAGAAGACACACCAATCGCTCACTTGGGAGTGATACGATCAACCCACAATACATCATATAACACCTTGTGCCAAGTTCTCTAATTTTCATCTACCAACTTTCTAATGATAGTAACCAAATTCTTGTTACTTGACTCAGCCTAATCATTTCCTTAAGGGAAGTAGTTTGAGGTGTGAGATAAAATAATTCCATATTTAAAACAAAACTAAGTCATCTCTTGGGATGTGAAATAGGTATCATTATCGGTTACAATTTTATTTGGCACACCAAATATTGTGATGATATTTTCTTTGAGAAGGTTGTAAACAACCTCTGAAGTGGCATGTTTGGTCAGAATTGCCTCTACCCACTTAGTGAAGTAATATGTAGCTATAAGAACATAACTATAACCTGCACTTGACAATGGGTTCACCATGCCAATGAAGTCAACACCCCATTTTAAAAAAAATTATTCAATGACCACTAGATTGAGAGGTAAAGCTACTAATTTGGGTTTCCCCATAAACTACTGACACTTCTCACATTTATTCACCTAAGCATATGCATCTTGAAAAAGTGTTGTCCAATAATATCTTACCTATAAAATATTATGAGCTATTATTGGGGCTAAAAAATATCTTCCATAAGCCAAATCATGAAAATATTCCAACTTACCTTGTTGTGCTTTATCTACGCATCGTATAAAAATTCCATCAATGTTTCACTTATACAAACCATTATCTCAAAGGATGAAGTTTTTATCCTTAAGATTGATTGTCCTCTTCTCTTTATGATCCAAAAATTAGAAGCTTTGGTTGAAATATAATTCAATAAATAATAACAACACAATTATAATAATGCTATCTCTGAGAAGAGATGTTTTATTGATCAAATTTACAGACTCAAATATATGCCTATCTTTGAGAAGAGATGTATAATTTATATTTCAGGTTACATATTAATTTATACACATTTTAAAATTAGGATTAGGATTTGAAATGTCACCAATATTGAGGGAGATTAAGTGGTTCAACTTCCATGATTTACAAAAATACATAATTCAAGGAATTACTATTTTTAGAAACTTACTATTTTTAGACTGCACTACTAAAATTGAAATTTGAGGCACTTCCATTTGGTTTCTAGGGGTCAAACCCCATTTATTAGATATTGTGTTATCTCATGGTGTTCCCCTCATTCTTATCTTTCCAATGATTCAAATAGGAAGCCAAATGGAGCTATGGTGCAAAAGTTATGGCTCCTAGAAGTTTTACCACCAATTGGGGTAGAACCATCACCTGAATTATTGCCTAAAATATCGCTTAGATCACTTTATGAGAAAAGTGTTTGGGATATTATCCATATGTGAGGAAATGATCAATGTCATAATCCATTCATTCATTGTTATCACAAGCAAGACCATGGGAAGTTCTTTTGTATCTCCCTCATTGATGGGTATCTCTCATGGTTTGGTCTCTACCATGAGTTGACACAAACCTTTTCCATGCACAAGTTTTGTAAGCTTGATATCCATATCATACTCTTGGTTTTTGGCAATCCAATTATCTCTTTTGCCTCTAAATTCTTGTTAAGTCAAATTGAACTTGACTATAGAATCTAGTACTAATGCAATGGTGCAAGAGTTGAGGATGTAATATGTAAAATGCTTAAGTACTTTTACCATAACATAAACATGTTTTTCCATGGATTAATACTTAATCTCATGAGACTTCAGTGGTTAGATCATGAAATATATTAAAGATTCAATCCCCTCTTCATTTGTTTATACTAAGATTGTAGATAAGGTATGCTCTAAATCATAATTATACATGATGAAATTCTTTGTATAGTCAAGGCAAACTAGGATAGGAGCAAGTGAAATTGCTTCCTTAATCTCATAAAAGGCTGATGTCCCTTATGCATTCCAATGGAATATTGATTTCTCATTCATCATGTTGATAATATGACATGTCTTTTCAGTAAAATCTAGAATAAATATCCATAATAAATTAACTTTCCCAAAGAAGGAATGGACTCCTTTTTTACTTGATGGCAGTGTAAGATTTTGAATTGACTTGACCAATTCAAGACCAATATTGATTCCTTCCTTAGACATAACATGTCCAAGGATATTACCTTCATTAACCCTAAAAATGAATTTCTTAGGATTAAGAGATATCCCATATTTATGGCATCTTTTAAGCACTTGTTACAAATATTCACAATGATCTTGGCACTTTTTGAGAAAATAGTTAGATCATATAGGTAGACCATAATAAAATTATTGATTATATCTTGAAAATCCAAGTCCATATCCATTTGAAAGGTAGCACCAACATTGATCAGTCCAAAAATCATTTGTGATATGCAAAAGTGTCCCATGGAGTAGTGAAGGCTATCTCGTGTTGATCTTCATCACAAACCTCCACTTGATTGTACCCTAAAAATCCATCTAGCATAGATAATATTTATAAACCTATCATCATTTTTAGTAATTGATCCATTATCAGTAATGTGTAATTATCCTTAAGTGATAATTGGTTCAAATTATGAAAATCAATGTAGATGTCGATTTCTCCATTCTTTTTCCTCACAAGAACAATATTAGCTATCCATGTGGAATGATGTATAGGAG
Organism: Torreya grandis; assembly: GCA_037957365.1. Lineage (NCBI taxonomy): Eukaryota > Viridiplantae > Streptophyta > Pinopsida > Cupressales > Taxaceae > Torreya > Torreya grandis. The sequence continues at coordinate 1,081,576 of JARHVA010002158.1, read as the reverse complement.
AAATAATCTATGCATTTAACATCTTTTGAATTTTAATGAGGATGTTACCTATAATTTGAGATTATACTATCATTGTTTCTAGTTATGAGGCTGAGACCCTGGCTTGAGAGGAATATCATGTTACACCTCCTTAAGTCAGAAGGATTTAAGATCAACATATGAATATGCTAATACATAAATGTACTGATGTAGAAGTCTCACCAACTTCTCTCTTTCCTCTAATGAGTAAAATTTCCCAGTATTTACCATCTTGGGGTCACTCTCTATTCATATATTAACTTTCTCAATTTTTGTAGATGAATCTAATTCTGATTATTGATGTTTAATGAATTGATCATGTTTATCAAAAAGTCTCTCCAAAGATACCAACCCTTTGGGAATCTTATTCCCTTTCAGTTGCAAGATTTATTCACTAGTTTCCTCATTAAATTTAGAGATGGAATCTTGAGGGGTAGAGTCACTTCCTTCAAAATATAACTCACTAAAATTTTCCACCTTCTCCAAGAATCAGATGACTTACTTATCATTATTGAAAACATGCCAATGATTAACATTATCAAGAACAAATAAAATTAACATTGTGATGGAGAAATTTGAAATTGGTATGAGCGGGAAAAGAACTGGGGAGAATCTGGCAGGAGGAATAGATCTAGGAGGAACAGTAGAGGAAGGAGGGAAATGTGGAGGGTCAGGATCCCTAACTGATGTAGACACAATAGGGCCGCTAGCAGTTCCTGTACTCTATAGTGGGGCCGGAGATCCTCCATCGAAAAAAGCAGCAGAACAATCCACAGAGACAGCGAAAGACAAAATAGATTTTAACACAGAAAAGAATTCTGAAAGGTAGAAAGGGACCCACGAACAAAAGACCTGGTTGTCGTTGTTTGGGAAAAAACCGACTAGAAAATCCATCTTCCCCCCGGTGACATCAAAATCTTGCTGGGAGAAAGGTGAGTTCCAAATTTTCATCCCTGATCCCTTACTTGATTTTTCGGTTTCCTCAATGGACCTCACCCTAGTAGGGAAATTTCAAGGAGCAAGACCAAATATAGATTCATTCAGGTCCATGATCAAAAAGAGATGGGCTATACGAGGAGAAGTTGACATTGCACCTATGGTGAATGGTTTTTTCTCCTTCATCTGTAACTATGAAGAAGATCAGAATATGATCCTGAGTGAAGGACCTTGGTCCTTTGGAAGAAGTACTGGGCTACCTTTAGAGTTCTGGCATGAGGACATCTTCAAAGGAATAGCTAGCTCTTTTGGTGAATTAGTGGTGGTGGATAAAGCCACGGCTTCAAGAACCAAACTCCAAAGTGCTATAATCTACGTTAAAGTGGCGGATCTAAACATTCTCCCCAAAAAAGTGGATCTTATCTCCAAACTTGGTAAGAAAACTCAAGTGATTATTTTTGAAGATTTGCCAAATTCTTGTTTTGTGTGCAAGAAGCAGGGGCATTGGGCCAAGAAATGCCCCAATAGGGGAAGAGCCATTTCAAAAAACTCTCAGGAAGGAAAAAATATCAAGACCCAACAAAAGAAAATATGGAAGGTTAAAGAAGACTATCAAAAGATAGGGAAGCCTCAAGAGGCCGTAGCTGACCAACACATAGATAAAGGTATATCTACTGCTTTAGTAGAAGCGGATGACCCTAATACAATAGGAATATCAGATCCCCTTGTAAAGATTTCTAATGTCCTGATGGAAGAAAAAAAAGGGAAGGGAACTGAGGACAATGTATCAGATCTTCAATCTGAAGATGAGGTTATTACCTCTACTCAGAACTCTCAAAGTTTAGAAATCCAAGATTCAAAGATGTATGAAAAAGAGGAATTAGAGGAAGGAGAAGTAGATCCTGAAAGAAGAAACATTATAGAAGAAGTAGAGGATGAATTGAGTGAAGGCCAGCCTGGGGAAAAGCAGGAGGAACCAAAGGTCGAAATTACAACTCCAGCTAAAGAGGTCCCCGAGGCAAAAGAAAAGGATGAAGATGGTAAAAAACCTAAAAACCAAAAGACTAAAGGAGAGATAAAGAATAATTCTAATCACATTATGACAAGAAATGGTGGAGCGAAAGCTAATAGTTCTCAAAAGAGTAAAGGAGGAAAAGAATCTGGAAAACAAGCCAAATTAAAACCAGATGTAGGTTCTTTAGAAAAACCTGGGAAAAAATCTGCTAAGCAGAATAGAGAATTGGAAAGTAAGGTCAATATAGCAGATGGAAAGTAGAAAACATTGGGGAAATATATGAATAGTAATAAAAAGAAATGAAGATTCTTAGTTGGAATATAAGGGGTCTAAACAGTCGTCTTAAAATAGACCTTGTTAGGAATTTTGTTAGAGAGCAAAAGCCAGACCTCCTTCTGCTCCAAGAAACTAAAATGAGTAAGGAGAAAGCTGAATAGATCAAAGACTTTAAAAATTACACCTTTAAAGCTAGTAGTTCTGAAGGCGCTTTAGGAGGTACTGTGATTTTATGGAGAAAAGATCTTTTTGTTGGATCAATTTTGATGGAAAGTAAAAATTTTTTGGTGGCTAAATTAATTAATGCAGACCAAAAGGATAGCTGGTATGTTGTTAATATTTATGCACCTAATATCAGGAATGAAAGGAAAAAGGTATGGGAAACTCTCTCAAAGCTCAGAAGGAAAGATCACTGTGGGCGTTGGATTATAATGGGAGACTTTAATGTCCCTCTTTATGATTATGAGAAAATGGGTGGTAATACAATTCAAATGGAAGGGAGAATTGACCTTATGGAGTATATCAGCAAAGAAGGCTTAATGGATATGGATTTGCAAGGAATTCAGTACACCTAGAGCAATAAGAGACTGAACAAGGAATGCATACAGGCCAGGCTTGACAGGGCTCTCATATCCCCAAACTGGATAAAAGACTATAATTTCAAGTTGGAAGCATGCCATAGAATAGGCTCAGATCACTTCCCTTTAATATTCTTAGAGGACAAACTAAACCAAAAAAAGAATCATCCTTTCAGATTTGAAAAGATGTGGCTGCAGCATCCACAGTTTGAAGACAAAATAAAAGAGTGGTGGAATATCTCTATAGAGGGATCAGCTCTCTTTCGAGTTGTTTCCAAACTCAAAAATGTTAAAAAGAAAGTAAAGAAATGGAACAAGGACTGTTTTGGAAATATTTTCGTGGAAAAGAAGATCATCAAGGAGAATATTAGAAGAATACAAGAAAAAATTCAGAAAAATGGATATACTGCGGAATCCCAAAGAGAAGAAAGCGAACATTTGGCACAGTATCAAGACATAATAACTAAGGAGAAAATTTATTGGAGACAAAGATCAAGGGTGCAATGGTTGAAAGATGGAGATAAAAATACAAAGTTCTTCCACCTCTCTACCTTGAAACATAGAGCGAAAACACATATCCATCATCTGAAAAAAGGAGCTCAAAAGATAACAGAGGATAAGGAAATTAAGGAGGAAATGATTTCATTTTTCTCTTCCTTGATGAAGGCTGATAGAAACATCGACTTGAAAAGTCAGGCTGATATTCTCCGAGTGATTCCCCCATTGACCACGAAGGATCAGAATAATATGTTATGTTCTATACCTAAGGAGGAGGAAATTTTTAACGCTGTAAGATCTCTTGGAGGAGAAAAAGCTTCAGGACCAGATGGTTTCCCCATGTTCTTTTTTCAAAAGTTTTGGAAATTAATAGGAGAGGATGTCAGTAACGTGGTGAAGGAGTTTTTTGGGGCTAAACAGATGCTGAAGGAAATAAATGCCACTTTTCTTTGCCTTATCTCGAAGAAAGCAGGTGCGGATAGCCCTGATCACTTCAGGCCGATTAGTCTATGCAACTCCCTTTATAAAATCATTTCCAAAATACTAACGACCAGACTAATCCTTGTGATCCCCTCAATCATTGCTGAGCAGCAAAATGGTTTCATTCCTGGCAGATAAATCCTCAACTCAGTTATAATGGTGCATGAGAATATTCATTCACTTCTCAAATCCAACACTGAGGGGTTCTTGATGAAAGTGGATATAGCTAAAGCATACGACAGGGTGGATTGGCTTTTCCTTTCTAAAAGCCTTATTGCCTTTGGATTTGAAAAAAGAGTGGTTGATATAATCAAACAGTTGATATCAACAACTTCTATAGCTGTGTTGGTAAATGGGACCTCGTCTCATTTTTTAAAACCGTCTAGGGGATTAAGACAAGGGGATCCTATATCCCCTGTTCTGTTTATTATCATGGCAGATAGTATGGGTCGCTACCTTGGGGACTTGGTTCAAAGAAGATAGTACAAAGGTCTGAGACCTTCTTCGCATCATTTAACTTGCTCCCATGGTCAATTTGTGGATGATACTATTTTCATGGGTCAGTCAGAAGTCATTGAAGCAAGAACTCTTAAGGAAGCCATTAATCTGTATACCTCTGCTTCTGGACAATTGATAAACTGGAATAAAAGTGCAGTTTTCTTTATTAACACCCCTGTATATAGACAGAACAAAATTGCTAGAATTCTTGATTGTTCTATAGGCTCTTTTCCTTCCATATACCTTGGTCTCCCTTTTGGATTGAAAGCCCTCGAAGCATTTTGGGAAGGTCTTATCAATAAATTTAGCAAGAAGTTAGCGGGATGGAAAGGCTGTCTTCTTAGTCAAGGAGGAAAGTTAACTCTCCTCAAAGCAAGTCTTCAAAGTATACCTACATATGCGTTGAGTCTCTTCAAAATCCCCTCCAAATTTGCTGAGGCAATAGAAAAAATCCAAAGAAACTTTCTTTGGTCTGGATCTGAAGAGAAAAGGAGAATGCCACTTATTGCATGGGATAACATCTGCAAATCGATTAAGGATGGTGGACTTGGCATAAGGAAAATAAGAAGTATGAACACTGCCCTTTTAGCTAAACAAGGGTGGAGGGTTTTTCAGGAAAATAATGAATGGAGTAAAATATGGATGCATAAGTATTTATTTAAGGCACAGTCACTCCATGATTTCTTTTCCACTCCAGATATTTCTCATCCGTCTGCTATTTGGGGGGCAGTCCAGGGAACAAAACATGTTCTTGAAGAAGGAAGTGCATGGAAAGTTGGTAATGGTAAAGAGGTGAAATTTTGGGAAGATATCTGGGTAAGAGGTAAACCTTTACAGGAAGAAATCCAAGATAAAGATGTTATAGAAAGATGTAAACAAAGAGTGGGCACTATGGTTAATCATTATTGGCAGAACAATACTTGGGTAAACCTCACTGACTATGATCAAGATCTCAAGGATATTCAATTATCCCTAAATGCTATATCCCTAAATCCTAACCAAGAAGATAAAATTGTTTGGTATCAGGAGCCAAGTGGACAGTTTAAAGTCTCTTCCTTCTTCATCTCTAAGGGAAATGACAGAAAACCGATCTGGACTAGAGCCTGGATCAAGGGGCTCATTCCTAAAATCAAGTTCTTTTGCTGGACCCTCCTCCAGAACAAAATTTTGACTATGGATAATTTACAGAAACGTGGAATCAATATTGTTAACAGGTGTATTCTGTGTAAGAGAGACCTTGAAGATAGAGATCATCTGTTTGTGAATTGTTCCTTCACTCAGCTTGTTTGGAAGGAGGTTCTCAATATGTGGGGTATTAATTGGGTTCATCAAAAAAATGTTGAACTTTCTCTTAAAAGCTGGCATTGCCCTTCAAAGAATCCTGAAGTTATATTCTTATGGAAAATTACTCTTCCCCATATTTGGTGGGGAATATGGAAGGAAAGAAATAACCGAATATTCAGAAACAAAGAGCTCCCTGGATGGGTGGTTGGCCAGAACATCATTAGAGCCCTAAAGGAAAATTTTTCTTCTCAAAAAAATCTAAGCTCTAATCTAAATGTGGATAATCCCCTGAGTAAGGACATTACTCTTGGTAAACATGATAACCCCAGATCAGATGTGACATGGATTAGTCTGCCTCAAGAATGGATTAAAGGTAATTTTGACGGTGCAGCAAAAGGGAACCCGAGAAATGCTGGTTGTGGTGGTGTTTTGAGAAACCATGTGGGAATGGTTATTGATGCTATTGCAATTCCCATAGGTATATCAAACTACCATATTGCTGAAGCTACAGCTGCTTTACAGACCCTTAAATTAGCTGTGGATTCGGGATATTCTAAATTGTGGCTTGAAGGGGACTCTTTGAATGTTATTAATATCCTTAATAATAAGAATTCAGTGTCTTGGACCATAAAGGATAAGGTTAAGGAGATGAAAACCCTTATGAAGAAATTTAAAGAAATAAAAATCACCCATACCTATCGTGAAGCCAATGGTGTTGCAGATTGGCTTGCAAATTGTGCTATCCGGGAGGGGCACAAAGTGAGGTGGGATGAAACCTTAGAAAAGAACGTGGATTTAAAGGCGATCATTCTTCTTGATGCCACACATGTGAATGAAGGAAGGATTGGAGTGTATCAAAATCTTAATGAGTAGGAGGAGTGGCAGCACGGGGAAAGAATCCCAATTATCAAAAATCAAGGTCCTCAAGAGGGAGAAGCAGATCCTGAAAAGCCATAAACAAATTCGACGTCCAAATCAATTTGACAGCAGCAGGATCCAGGGTAACATCCACAGTAAACGGGATTCTAAGAAAATGAGTATGGCACGGGAAAGGAAGGGGGAACCCCGTAAACAGGAACCCAAGAGTTGTGTAGAATGGAGAGAGAAAGACCAAGTTTGGAGAATCTTGCAGAAAGGAAATGTCACGAGTTACATGGAAAGGCTTCACAGCTCTAAACCGCACATCACGACGGCCTTCTTTAAAAATTGGTCTGATGACAGGGTCACCCTGCATGGCGTAACTATTAATTTAACTGAGGATTTTCTTGCCGAGGTTACAGGGTTGTCAATGGAAGGAATCAAATTTTCAAAGCAAACCAGCATATCAAACGAAGCATTTTGCAAATTCCCCAAAATGGATGAGGAGGAGCAGAAAATGGTAAAAAATGGAGATTTTTATGAGTTGGATCAGATAAAAGGGATTTGGAGGGACGTCCTAAGCTGTATTAGGGAATACTTCATCCTGGATGGTAGAAGTAAACGAGTGCATAAGTTTCACTTCGTCTTCCTCAACCACTTCAGGCATAAGGTAAGATTATCTTTTCCTTTCTACCTTCGTTACTCCCTGATTCAAAGCCTTTATGCTCATAAGAAGAAAGACTTGCGCCCTATTCTTCACGAAGGCCTTATTCTGCTCATTGAAGGCTTTTGCAAGAATAGGGCATTGGTAAGGTACCCCAAATAGGGGAAAAACAAGTTGACAGGGAATAAAAAGGATGAAAATGAAAGCAGAAGAGGTAAAATTAAGACCCCTAATCCTAATACACAGAATGCAGTAGGAGAAAGGGGTCGGGAGAGAATTGGAGAACCCGTGGAGGAGAAACTGGTGGAAGAAGATGGAACAGAGAGCTGGGAAACCAATTCAAGTAATGATGAAGAAAGACTTGAGGATATGGAAAAAGATAAAGTCAATACTGAGGAGGACTCTGTTACCAGAACATAAGAGAAGGAGGAAAACCAGGAAGACGAGGAGGATGACACTATCCAGGAAGATTCTGGCGAGGACCCAACGTCAAAGAATGAAAAGGAAATCCCAGTCTAGGAAAATATTCAAAACATGGAGATGGAAATTGATGAAGGATTCAACGAGCGAGAATTAAAGAGCCAAGAAGACTTCTTTGAAGAAGCTAGAAATAGCCCAAACAAAAAGGCTGAGGACTGGAAAGGGAAGAAATAGAATGAGGAAATACACACTCCTTTGATTTGGGTTGATAGTAAAGCTGAGTCTTCTTCCCAATTAGATGCCTGGTTGTGTAGGGAGATCATTGATCTAAAGAAAAAAGTGGATACATTGGAAGAATCTCTGAAAGCTGCTTGGAACAAAGTAAACGACATGGAAAATCAGTTAAGGGAGATCCCTGTGAAGCTTAAAGTTTATGAAAACAACCTCTGGGAGCTTATAAAGGATAACAAAAATAAAATGGATGAAGTAACATCCAACATTTGTGCAGCTGCTATCAACATTGGGAAACGTGCCAATGAGGAGACGAAAGTAATAGAGGGCCCCTGCAAGAGGATAAGGCAAAGTTCTAGAAAGAAAGACACACAAAAAGGAGACTTGTTGGAGGCTTCCACCAAGGAAATTGCTTTGAAAGAAAAAGAAGCCATGAAGTTGATTCTGGAACTGGATGAATAATTTGGTCCTTTTTTTCGGTTAAGAAACTGGTACTGATCTTTGGTTTTATTTTGCTAGTTCTCTGATTGTTGTTCTTTTAGAATTTTGTTTTTTGGGTCATGTTCGGCTGTATCTCTATGGTTTCAGGACCATTCTAAATCTGTTTTTACTACCTCTATGTAGTGTTTTTAAGGCGTTGCCTGTGGGCTTAGATTGCTCTTTTTTTTTTGCTCTTTGTTAAAGGGTTTCGGGGCCCCTTCAAAACCTGTTGTTACCTCTAATCTAAAACATTATCAAGAACACTAAGCCAAAAAAATAACTCAATGGTATACTTGTTTCCTTGGAAATCTTTGTGAGGAATCAGGAGAGTGGATGAAACAACCAAGGAATCAGCTCTATCATTATATTCTCTTAGAATTATCGATATATTGTAAGCATCAAAACTTTCCATGCAATCCCAAACTTGATTATGGTAATGCCTTAGTCATTAATTATCTCGTTGATATAGATTAGTGACTTGACAAATGACTAACTTGACATCACCTAGAGCATGGAGGTTTTTAATCCATTTCCTTTGTCTAACATCCATCCTTACTAATAAAGCTTCATACTCAATAGTATTATTAGTGTTATCAAACTGCAACTTGAAAGAGAAAGGAAATATTTTTCCTTTTGGGGATATGAGAACAATCCCAGCTCTAGATCTATTTGAATAATAACTATCATTAAATTCCAAATTCCAAACATCATTTGAAATTTTAACTTTGATTGTTTCAGAGTCTAAAACTTCTTCATCTAAAGTGGAGGGTTCATCTATTTCTTGATGTTTTTCTAAAATGTCATTTGAAGATATCGAATCTTCATCTATGGTCAATAAATATGTACCCATTCTATAAGTTTTAAAAATAATCTAGGCTTTTAGATCCTCAATATTTATCATAATATACTTTGCTTTCTTTTTTGGGTGAAGTTTGCATCCTAATAGAACTCCATATGAGGCTAAAATGTTAGCCACTAGAACTATGATCTTGATATTTTTATCTGGAAATGCATCAAATGCAAATTGTGCATCCTTGATTTGGCTTATGAGAGGTACTTGTTTAGTTTCTATTGAGAAGCAATGGCCAAAAGTCTTTGTCAAGGTTAAACCCAAGGTAGTAGCCACCTTGGCAGGCATCACATTATTGGAAGCACCTAAATCAATAACATAATTATTGAGTCAATAACCATTAACAAATAGGGAAATATAGAAAGGTTCTACTTTTACAGAGTTAGATGCAAGAGTTACAACCAAGTTATTTTACTTTGGTCCTGGCTTAGAGTCAATTGGTACACTCTTAGATGAGGTCTGATCAAGATTGGTCCCTTTACCTTTTACAAATTTTTCCAATCTTTTAAATTGGTCAGGATTAGATTGGAGCTATTCAACCTTTGACATTTAGTTTTTGTCTTTTTGGCATGGTCTATGATATCAAAAGCTAGATATGGGGAAACTAAAGAGGATACGATATTTTCATTTTTAGGTTTTGGGTTTTGGGCACTAATTCTAGATGTAGAAGGAGAAGTAGAATGATGAGGAGTACTTACTTGTGTATATTTTGCTATGTCCTTTGGTTGAATTTGCAAGGGAGTTCCTCTTTTAACAATAGTAACTTAATTACATGGTTCATCCTTGGTTTTAGCCTTATCAACCTTCTGTTATTGATTTTTTTGAATTTGTGAATGGGTAAAGATGGAAAAAGACTCAACTTATATGTCTTCTTCTTCTTCTTCTTTAAAATTTAGAAACCTAATAGCAAAGTCACCATCTTCTCTTTGTTCATGTCTTATGAAAGGAGTTTCATCTTATTTTGGAACATATTCTAATTCGAGAACATCATCAGTTTCAGGTTCCAACCAATTGACTACTACATTATTCAGAGGTGCCTCCAATGTAAGCCTTGCTTGTGGTGGAGGAAGCTTATTCTAATTTGGATTCCTTGCAGCAATTTTGGAATAATTATAAACATTTGGGTATGTCCTCCTAGGAACATCCTTGTATGGAGAAAATGACATAACTTGAGACATTTACTTCTTGAGTTTTAGCAATTCATTTGCTAGCTTTTAAACCATGGGATATATGGTGCTATTAGAAGGTAAAGTTATGGAGGGCTGCCCTCTAGGATTTATGGAATTATTTCTCACTTTCCCTACTAAGATCATATCATCTTCTACTTCAGTGACCAGGATTTGAGTAGCAACAAGATCAACTGGGGCTGCTCTTTATAAAAGAAAAATCATTTCAGGTAACTAAGAATTGATGAAGAAGTACTGCAAGTTCTCAGGTGTAGGTTGAGAAACTACTATAATCCTATTCTTCAACTTGTTAAAATTTTCCATGAATTAATGCATGGGTTCATGTGTTTCTTTCTTCATTTGTGTAAGTTGAGCCAACAAGGCATGAGTATCTTTTATAGGCTTGAACCTTGCCTCAAACTTAGCCTCACGTGTTGCCCAACTTGTGATGGTTCTAATTGTGAGATGGTAAAACCAATCAAAAGCAACACCCTGGATTGTTTATATGAATGATATTATAGAAATGTCTTTATGTTCAACTTCAATAACTCTGCATGATATGTAGAAAGTAGCAATGTGTTCATCCAGATGTTGCTTGCCATCACCATAAAACTTTTGGAAAATTTTCCATGAACCATGAGGAAGTTCATGAGATGGAGGTGTCAATTTTAATGGACCAAAATCAGTCCCCCATGGAGCTTAAGTAGCCATTCTATGTGGATTATAGGGAGGAATAACAAACCTTTGCGAAGGCAAAATAGGTAAGACCCTGTGAACATTAGAAGCTTCCCCAGGTATAGGAGATCTTGTATTGGTAGGTGTAAAACTCCTAGTACATTAAAGAGGTGACCTTGAACATGCCAAAAAAATATTGAAGTTATGTTTTTGAAACAACTCAAATGTTAGATCAATGTGTCCCACTGCCCTTCTACCATGAGTGTATCTTTGTTTTACCAGATCATGAAAGTAATCAGAAAAGAAAAGAGATTAAATATAAAAAAATAATAGAAAATAATAAGGTGTTGGTCTTATGTCAACTGAATGAGTGTAGAACTCAATTGTGTGTTCGTTCTCTAGCGGAGTCACCAAAAACAATTGGGTGAATTTTTTGTCACTAACATAATGGTAGTAAAATGGTTATTTCAGCCACAATGTGATGAGATAAAATCTCTCCTCAAGACAAGGGGAGGTTCCCTTCTTATTGCTATCTATAACAAGTTATTAATTACACTTATTTACACTAATTTTATCATAGTGGGTGTTGTCATATCATCCAATACTCTTTTTTCATAAATGATGTTTAATCACAAACTTTCTTCCATTCTTTGTGATATATTTTAAAAATCTAAGATTAATTGATGAACCACATACAACCAATATCCAGATATGTTAGCCAAAAGATTAACGAGAATAATACCATCAGAGTAAACTTAAAAGATATAATAAGGTGCAGCCCAAAATCTTCACCTTATTTCCAACAAAGTTTAAAATTACCAAATAAGAATAACTATCAGCCCAAAGTCTCCTTAGTAATTCACTTTCAATGATGAACACAAACCCAATAACTAAAAAGTAGCTTAAAGACTCCAAAATCAGCTTCATGTCACCCTTCATTTTATATAAATTTGTCATCATAATCCAATAAAATTATAAGAAAATGTAATGGAAAAGACATAAGAACATCTCCAACACATCACAAGTTTTATCTCAACACAAATATTGAAAGATCACTTGATTCTCTTATATTGAATGAAATTTAAGATTTACAATATGAACACAAAGTTTTAAAATTGCTTCTCAATTCAATAACTTATCCTCTATATATCTCTTGATTATCCTTTTTACAAAGAGAATCCTCCTATTTATAGAGGGGAGCTATGAAAAAAAATAGGAAAAACATAAATATGTTGACTTATTCATTGACAGAGTCTTATTTGACTTAGGACTGTGTACTTTTCCTAAGTGTAATTTACATTGAAAAAAATTACATATAAAAAGTTACAAAAATAAACTAAGTGTCCTTAGACATAGGAATTTATTCCTTTTTATTCTTCTCTAAATATTATTCATATCTCTTCAATGTAGCTTGGACCTCACTATTATCCGGGCCTGATGTACTATTGGAGACAATAAGGACCCTTATGATAAAATATTCTAAGTTAACTAATAAATCCTTGATTTTGTCAAAGATTCTTTGTAATTTGTCCATAATGAATTTAAATTAAATCAATTTATCAATAGAATCCAACATAAACATTCCTATTTCAATCTCTATTTGGAGCATTATTTGACATTGATCAAATAGCTAAAAGTAAGAAAATTTGGTTATCCAGAGTTAGCATTTTTCATTCTTTTTGGAAAAATGTAGGAGCAAAAAAGAAACACTTTTACATAAGATATGGTGAAGGTTGTTTAGTTTGAATAAATTTCTCTAAACTGCATAGGAGTTGGAAAGTATTGAGATGTAAGTTAGAGAAAATTCTCTAAGTTATATAATCTTGGAAAAAAACTTCTTTTGTGCAAGTCAGAGAAAATTCTCTAACTTGCATAGGAGTTAGTGAATGTCAGGGTAAGGTGTAATTTGGAGAATTTTTTTGACTCACACCTTAGGTTTGGTCTCATGGTGCACATTAGAGAAAATTCTCTGAAGTGCACCTAAGGGTAGGTCATGCACATCAGAGAAAATTATCTAAAGTGCACCTTTAGAAGGTAAAAAGTGTGTAACTCAGAGAAAATTCTTTGAGGAACATAGAGTTGGGATTTACACATTAGTGTGATTGTGGTCCTCAAATAATTTTCTTCGAGGTGCATGGAACAAAAATCATGATGGATTAATTTAGGCTAATAGGGAAGAAAATGAAAATAATAAAACTAGGGTTTATAAGCAACATGAAATGATGCAAACATTGAAACAATGAAACTAACTTTAAAAGTAACCATGCATGAGACAATGTAAAATGAAAAATGAAAACCCTAGGTCAAGAAATGACACTTGTAGGAAGGTAGGAAAACATAAGTCTTACTTGAGCTACAAAAGAGAGAAATTTCAAGTGGGTCGAGATAATTGATCATGAAAATGGTGAGGAAGGATGCAAACCAACATGAAAATGGTGAGGAAAAATAAAAATAAAAAGTAAAAAGCAAATTAAATGTGGGTTAATTATAGATAAAAATTGGTAATTAATACATTATTCATTACCAGAGTGGTGGGATTGATACAGGTCAGAGAAAAATCCTGACCTTACATATGAAAAGTCAGAAAAAATATTTGACTCAACATAAAACATTGCAAAGTCAAAAAAATCTCTGAATCAACCTGAAAAGAAACAAATTGTAGTTTAGAGAAAATTCTCTGAATTGCATGGGATGCAAAATTCCCTCAAAAGATCAACTTTCTTGGGAAAAATAAATGCAAGGAGGCAAAGATCAATGTCATTTTTTGGGATTAGAGACCATGGGATATGAAATGGATAAATTTTTTAGGGGCTATCTGAATTGAGCCTTCTAAATTCATGAATAACACAACACAATTGATCTTAGATTTCAAGGTCAACCTCAGCTGGTTAATATTGGTAGAACATGTACAAGTTTAGAAAATAAAAGAGCCAAAGAAATGCTGACCAAATATAAATATATCATAGCATGGTATTATGATGACTTAAAGATCTTTGATCCAAAGGTCATAACTCACACCATACCTTTGAAATAAAATTGTAAACCTTTCAGATAGAAGCAAAGAACTATCAACTCAGTTTTAGAACTAGTAATATACAGAGAGGTTAAGAATCTCTTAGATGCTAAGATTGTATTTCCCATTAGACATTCCACTTGGGTTGCTAATTTAGTCCCAGTCTAGAATAAGAATGGTAAAATCAATCTATGCATTGATTTTAGAAACCTAAATAGAGTATTTGAGAAAGACAATTACCCCTTACCTTCTCTTGATCAAGTAATACAAAAAAAATTTGGTTCTGTCATGATGCCCTTCCTTGATGGTTTTTTAGGGTATAACCAGGTGTTGCTAAATCAAGAAGACATGATGAAAACCACTTTTACTACCAAGTGGGGCATGTTTTCCTACAAAATAATACCATTTGGGCTGATCAACATAGGGGTAACATTCTAAATGGACATAGATCATGCTATCCAAGGTTTGGTAGGTAAATGCATTATTATATACATGGATGATCTGAGTTTTTTCTCTAAGAAGAGGGAGGACCACATCATGCATTTAAAATAGGTATTTGAAAAGTATGGAAATTATGGGATTTCTCTCAATCCAAAGAAAAGTATTTTTTGTGTTACTAAGGGAAAACTATTAGGGTATGTTATCACTAAGGAGGGAATCTATATAGACCTAGATAGAGTAGACACTATATCAAAAATAAATCCTTAAGAAATTTTAAGGAAAGAAATGAAAGAAAGAAAGATAGAGTAGACCAAGATAGTAGGAAAGAAATGAAGTCATTCTTTAGCAAAATTAATTTTTCAAGAAAGTTTATTTTTGGCTTTATATAGATTATCAACCCATTGAATGATATTATGAAGAAATATGTTAAAATAACTTGGAATGAAGAAACCAAGAAGGTTTTAAGGACATCAATGAGGAAATTAGACAAGCTCCAGTATTGATAAGTCCAAACTTATACAAGGATTTTTATCTTTATTCCTTTGCTTATGATCATACTATTTCTACATTTTCAACTAAAAAAATTGATGGATGTGATCATCCAATTGATTTCATGAGAATGAACCTTAAAAATGTCGAGTTAAATTTTTATTTAATTGAAAAACAAACATGTGCATTAGTTAAGGCAGTGAAGAAATTTAGGCACTACATTCTTAGAATTAAGGTGCATGCAATCTTATTAGACCCTGCCACCAAACTCATGCTAAGTCAGAATGAGATAGGAAAAAAGAAAGTTAAGTGGATGTTTGTGCTTCAAGAATATGAAATTGAAATGAAGACTAAAAAATTGGTAAGGTGCCAATGTCTAATTCAATTAATTGCTAATACTAACCCCAAGTTAAGTGTCATGCAGGTTGAACAACAAAGTTTTTAGTCCAATGATTGGCATGATCCTATTATCCATCTATTAATCAATGACACTTATCCTATAGGTTTGACCAAGGATCAAAGAAGATCCCTAAGACCAAGGAAACCCACTATCTAAATAAATATGGAGTGATGTACAAAAAAAAATTCAAAGACATATACTTGAGGTGTGTATCCAAAGAAGAAGCAACTAAAATCATGAGCACTTTTCATGAGAAGATGGGAAGTAAACATTTGTTTGGAAGGATAAAAACTCATAAAGTCATTAGAGCTGGTTATTATTGGCTTATAATCTTCAAAGATACCCACAAGCATGTAAGCCAATGCTATTCATGTCAAATCTTCAATATAAAAGAGCCTAAGGCAGCCATGCCACTATAATCAGTTATGTTAGATAAACCTTTTTCTCAATAGGGACTAGATTTCATGGGGGTAATCAACCCTAAATCATCATAAGGCCAAAAATATATTCTAATTGTTACTAACTGCAACACCATATGGACTAAAGTAGTGGCCACCAAATAGTGCAAAACTAAAGAAGTGATCATTTTTTTAGAGTAAAAACTATGCACCAAGTTTGGGACACCTATATCTAGTTTGTGACAATGGATATGCTTTTATATCCATAGAGATATATAATGAGCATATGATAGTAAAATCATTCTCAATTTCTCATCCAACCATTATCTTCAAGGTAATGGGGTATCTAAATCTACAAATAAGAACTTGATGAAGGCAATTTTGACCAAATTTGACCCTACAGGTCAAATTGGGACCCCTATAGGTAAAAACGTGATCTTTATATGTTTTCAGGGGTATAATATTATCTCATAGGGTGTATTATAATATATTTGATGTCATTCTATATCATATTAGCCTTAGTCATTAGTCATTTTAATCTTTGTCTTTTTGAGTCATTTTAGGGGTCAAAATAGGGTATTAAATGAGTTATAAAACCTCTTTGGGAAGTGTGAAGGTGTAAAAAGGGTGAAATCATGTGAAATGTGTCTTATTATGTGTTAATCAACTGCTCAAAATTTAAAGTGATAAGTTTTTAAGAAGAAAGAGTAGTTTTCTTGGGAAAAGAGAAGAGTTTAGCACTTGTATGACCCATGGGGGAAGGTGACACATGGGATAAGGACATGGAATGTATCTCAATCTTCCTCAAAATAAATTCCATGTTTTAAATGATCTACCAATTTTGAGCTAAAACTATTTTGATCCTTCACCCTTGTAGACACACAGAACTAGTCAGCATGTTTGTACTTGGTATGACCAATAAGGGAGGTTTCAAGAAAAATGGTCTTGGGGGTGTATTCTACACTCCATTAGCTTCCATTTGATGTTTGGTTACACCTATAATTTATGAACCATTCCTAAGAAGTTAACCTATCCAAATAGCTTGCTAATCTATGCACCCTACAGGTTTTGCTCTTGTTTGGATGAGTCCATACAATCCACCTACTAATATTGGTTACAGATGATGTTGAATCCCTCCTCTCATGATTTCCATGCTTAGTTTCATGTTTTTCAAATATCTCATGGGATTTTAAGTTTATTTTATAAGTTGATGTCCTAGGTGGAATGGAGTCATTTTCACTACTTATAGAAAGTTGTATTCTCTAAAAAGGATTGATATGATTAGGATATGGTGTTTTACATGTTTCATGACATAGAGACTACCTCCTTTCCATGTTTTTCCTCATAATTCCATGTTTGGATCAAACTCTAAGTCCATTATCATAATTAGTCAGCTCTCTACCCACTTCTACTTGTAGTAATGGTGAAGAACATGTATGGGCCTTGTATAACATGTTGATAGAGGTGTAATGAAATTACCAAATCCTTGGTATGATTTTTATCAACATGAATTAACAAGTTGAGAATTAAAATGGTTGAGAGAATACTATAGCATTCATATAACACACTTTCACAGAGTCTGCCATGAACATACTCATCTATAAGTGCCTTGGAAAAGAGTATCACATGTAAACAAACTACATAGCTCATTAAATTCATTCAATATTTTGAACACCCTTTTAAAGTTATTGAGATATGTTTAAAACTTATTTAGGGTCTATATTATATGCTCACTACCCAATTATATATTACTACCTACACTATGAAATAACCACCTATAGGTGGCTTAATAGGGGTTAAAGAGATATCTTGAAGTATTAGATCATGAGAAGGAACCATCCTTGAAGTCCTGATGTGCTGTGGAGAGCATGGTAGGCCTAATTGAAAGGATATATTTAAAAATGGTAGTAGGAAATAATTATAGGGGAAAATGATTGGTTCAAGGATCAAATCCCTAAAAGTGCAGAACAAAGGCCTAAGGCCATTTTGGTAGAATCATATGACATGGTAACCAATGACTTTGGTGCATCCTAGTAGCTTTGTCTTATAGCCCCTACATGGGATAAGGAATTTAAAAAGTTTTAAAGGTATAATATTATAGGATAGTTATTTTTGGAGACCTCAAAACTACCATTTAATCACTGATTTCATTCATTGACATCTACAAGATTTTGATCCAAAGGAGACCTTTTTCACCCAAAGTTGTAAACTAGACCATGCCTTCATGTTTGGATGGTTCTATGTGGTTAAAAATAAAATTATGATCTAAAGGATCATCAAAGGGTTTCATATGCTAAGTTTTGATCCCATACACACCTATAGGTGTCTACTCTCTTAAGCATGCACCTACAACCAAGTGTTGACTATTATAGGTAGTAAGTATAAAGGAGTAATGTTTGGGTGTTACTAGTACATGAGATGAGATAAATGAGTCCAATAAAACACCAAATTAGCATAAGGTATTATAGATAGGTTTTATAAATTGTTTTCAAATCTTAAACATGCATTTATACCTATAGGTACACTCCAAATCAAGAAATATAGTCAAGATTGGAAAATATAGTCTTGAGAGTTCAAGGTAGGGGAAGGGATATGTAAAAAATTGAAGTGATAAACAAACTAAATACACATTCATAGTGATATTAATGATATATATAGGATCTCTACATTGAAAATACAAGCAAAGAAAGACCCTCAAATAAGTAACACACAGTTCACATAACCAACCCTACACACAATCTTTTGCCTAATAGTCTGTATCAGTTTTGAGCACTTTTGAAAGGCCATATGGTTTAACCAAGGGATAAAAATTTGTATATAGGTTATTTAAAAACTATAATATCCTATCCAATATTCACCATTATATAAGTAAATAGGGTATTTCCCTCTATTTTGTCTTAGACAAAGGGAACTCCCCTTATGAACAAACCTTGTAGTCTTGGCAAGAAGGGATGTGAGGGTGACCAAGAGTTATTTGAACCTTGAAAGGAGGTTTAGGAAGCTATATAACACTTAGGATAACATGTAATACCAAGAAATAAAGGTTGAAACTTAACAGGTGATCCAAACCCACAAGAGTTGTAGTTAGGCCTAGTAGGCAGGGTTTAGGACTAGTGTCCAAATGGTGAGTCATCCACACTTATATCCTTAGATATGAATTTTAACCTATTAGAACATGTTTTTTGGGTCACTAAAGAGGTGATAAAGGTTTTTTAAGGTAGAGAAGTTACAGGGGAATCTATTTTGGCTAAAAGACAACACTAGGACTATGCAAATGGAAGGAAAATCTCAACAAGTCAACTTTAGATGCTCACATCTTTCATGAGGCTTTGCATAGAGGTCAAGGAAATTTAGAGGGGTTAATAAGGGTCTTAAAATATACTCTAGTGAGATTTTTTTTCAAATTCAACATCAAATTTTTATGAACAAATCTTAAGATCCTAACATGCCTAAAACCCTTGCTAAACCCTTGTTAAACCCTTGCTAGTGACCAATTTGAGGAAATGAAATAGATAATGAACCAAAATGGCATAGTTTGTCTAGAATTATGATTGGAGGATGTAGAGTACTTATTCAGGATCTCTACCATCATGATGAGTTATATAAAATTATATGGATGGAGTATAAAACAAGATTTTCTTAACTATTTTGTGCATTATGCAAGTTATAAGAGTCTCAAGAGATGCAAATCACATGGAAGGGAAGCTTAAGACTTAATATATCTCCCCATTTTAATTTAATTCCTTAGAAAAATTCCTAAGTATCTCAAAAAATTGCTTCATCTTAGCCAATCAGAACTAGCATAATAAACATGGTAGTGAGGAAGGTGAAAAGCTTCAAGTAGGTTTGTTTTAAGGTGTGCCTGATACCTCTAAGGCCATGTAGGGTCTTGACAAGTGTCATTCACTCCATGTAGGCCAAGTGTACAAGTTGTGTGAAAGAGGAGTTTATTTGATTATAGATGGTGATAGCTCATTTTGGAAAGATTATAAATGAACAAGACTATAAACAATGCATGGAGAGGCATGACTACAACCATTCTTATTCATCATAATCATTAGACATATCCCTAATTAGTTTTGGCATGTTAAAATAAAAATGAATAATGAAGGCAAATTTTTAATCCATAATGAGAACTCCTATGATACATTTCAAGAGTTTCATGACTTGGGGTGACACTTATGCTTCTTAACTTTGCATGATCAGTTTCACACTCTCTTCCCATGCATAATTAACTCATTTTTTCATCTTTAAAATTATCCTTGTGACCTTTGGACTTCTCTCTTGTCCTCTTTGTCTCAAGTTCTATAATAACTAGCCATTTTGGCCTTTGTAAACTATGTTCCACCTGAGTATGGTGAAGTCTTGATCATTTGCATACCATGGTTCAATAAAGACTAATAATTTTTACATCTTACATAACTATTCATAATGTGTTCACTTGTATGATTGATTTTGCTTAATGATGAATTGTTTCCTTAGCATTGTTGTTTCATTCTCTCACCTATTTGTAGTTGGAAATATTCTTCTTGTAGGTTATGTGAAGTGTTATAATAAGTGTCAAGGTTGAGTGAGTTATCCTATTCAATAGTGTCATTATAGACCTCTTTTCTAGTCCTCCTAGCATAAAAATTCATCCATAACCTCATAATGAAATATTGATGTGAGAAGATGCAGATTAGAGAAGTATATATTTCGTTAGTCCCTTGTTCTCATGTATAACATGGAATTAGTTGGTAGTCATCAACTAATTTGGTGTATCACCTCCTTTAGGATAGTTTTCTTTTAATTTTCTCTCTCCCTTTTCCCTCACAAGCATAGGTTTAATATTGATTTAAAAGTGCTACATCAAGAGAGCTAGCCCTACCTAGAGATTCACCTCATTCTAAGGCTACCCACAACCTAGAGGTGTTTCAATTGTGCCACTTGGACAAGGAGAGCTAAGACATGTACTCAAAGGGTGAAAATCCAAGTGGCAATAGATTTTGGCATACCTAGTGGGACCAAGGTACAATAGAGTGGGAATATTGTTGGTGTGTCTTTCCTCTAATCAAATTTTGGAATTGAGCAAGATAACACCAATGGTGAATTCAAATGATAACTTCTAGTTGTATCAGCCCACATATATCTATTTGAAAATTTTGATCAATTTTTGTGTTTCCTTTGACATATAAGGTTGATATGAATAACTATGGCCAATAACCCTATCATGAACCTTATTATTAGCCTTGCTATGAATCACTTTTTACCCCTCAACGGTTATATCAAAATGGATATCAATATTATGAGCCATGGAATCCCTATAGCCTTTAATTTCCCTCTCCATATGGACACCATGTTATTGGACAACCCTATAAGGAAGGTTACCAAGAAACTTATCAAGAAACACCTTTATATCAGTCCCAATATGAGCCCTATCATTCATATCATGATGCCTATCATCCTCAAGAGTAATCATATGAGCCTTTCCATGAGAAATTAGATGATTCCATAGATTTTACTCAAAGATAATATTGGTAAGATGTAACTATTGCTTATGTATGTCTTTCTCCTTCTAATTAGCCCAAGAATTCACTTCCCTATGAGCTTACTAGTGCTTTTATCTTTCCAAAATCCACTCATAAACCTTCTCCTTCATCCCACCCTCCATATACAACTCATCAACCTTCTAATATACCTCACATTCCATCTCCTTCATGTGAGCCTATCCATCAACCTTCCACCTCACCCCTTCTTAAGGAAGAACCTATCTTGATAGAAGTAAGTGCAGAATAGCAAACTCAATTCATGGTTGATCAAGAAGATCTCATGAGTGACTATGAGGAATAAATCACCATAGTGACTCACCTTTGTGAATAGAAGGACAATCCATAAGATGATGCCTCCATATTTGAAGGGATGTGTGTCCATGAAGCAGACTCTAATGCCTCCATTTTTTAGAGGACGTGCATCTATGAGGAATGTGGCCAAGAATTGAAAAGAGAGGTATTTGAATAATAATACATGTTTGATCATGAAGTTGTGGATGACCATCTCAAGCATGAAGTGAAGTAACATTCATGAAGAAGAAGATTTATGGTAGAAGTTTAATACCATATGCAAGGAATTTGATAAGTTGGGTAAATATTTTTCTTCTCCAAAAGATTTCAAATATGATGACAATTTTGTTGATGAGTCTAATAAATATGATCTTGAGTGTTCAATCAAACATAAACATGAAGGTTATTATATTGGTCAAGAACCTGCTATCATGAAGCCATTTGATGATGCTAGTGTACAAGAAGTTGTAGACATGGATAATGATGTCAAGTTAGATATTGTTATACCTAAAATACAATAAATAGATACATCTAAGGTAAAACCACATTTATGGATGTGGGAACATGGTGAATGAAATATTAGTGCTTCCAAACGTCAAACACATTATGTCAAGGAGGAGAGCAAGGCTGAGAGAACTATCATGTTTTCAAACTTACACATCAAAGGCCAAGAATATGATAAGGTTGAGAATGTTTAGATGAAATTATAGTTCATTTCCATATCCAACCTATATGGAAATACTTTATTTTCATTAAACATCATGACAATGAAGTTGGAAAACACCATGACAAAGATGGAGGCATCAATGCTAAAGGTCAAAAGGCTACATGTCTCACTAAATCCTTCATGTCATGAAGCAGGGAAAGTTTCAAAATTACCCTTTGACCCAAGAGGGATGTATTCTTAATTTTTAGGTGTAAATAGTTTTTTTCTTTATGCTTTTGCTATGTGCTTTGAGCACATGTGTGTGTCTTGTTAGTTTGTATGCTTTATTTTATGTGCATCTTTTATTTTGTGTGGTTGAGGTAGTTAATTGGTATTATCTTGATCTATATTTTGATCAATGGTAAAAGGTATCCTTGTTTTTTTTCAAACTTTAGATGAATCCTTAAGCCCAATAGACTGATAAGACCACTATTCTTTAGTATAGCAGACATACTACCCTTATGAGTCACCAATTTATTGACCAAATTTGACCCTGTAGGTCAAATTGGGACCCATATAGGTGAAAAATTGATTTTTATATGTTTTTAGGGGTCTAATATTATGTCATAGGGTGTATTATAATCTACTTTATGTCATTATATATCATATTATTCTTAGTCATTAGTCATTTTCAGTCAATTTAGGGGTTAAAATAGGGAGTTAAATGAGTTGTACAACATCCTTAGGAATTTTTAAGGTGTAAAAAGGGTTATTTAATGTTCCATGTGTCCTCAACTATTTATAACTGAAAGTGACAGGTTCTTCAAAAGAAAGAGAAGTTTTCTTGGGAAAAGAGAAGAGTTTTGCACTTGTACGGTCCATGGGGGAAGGTGACACATGGGAGAAGGCCATGGAATGCCTCTATATATTATTAAATCTCAATTACATGTTTTAAATTATTTATAAGTTCCAATTTTGAGCTAAAACCATTCTACTCCTTCTTTACCCTTCTAGACACATAAAACTAGTCAACAAGGTTATACTTGGTATGGCTAGTAGGGGAGGTTTTAAGAAAAATGATCCTGGGGATGTCTTCTAAACTCCATAATTTTATATTTTATGTTTGGTTTCAAGGGATTTGTGACATTTAATTTAAGAACCATTCCTAAGAAGTTCACCTATCTAAATTGATTACTAATCTGTGCACCCTATAGGTTTTGATCTTGTTTGAATGAGTCCATACTATCCAACTAGTGATATTGGTTTAAAATTATGGTTAATACCTCCTTTCATTATTTAAATTATTATTTTCATGTTTGGAAAAAATATCATTAGATTTTTAGTTTAGTTTGTAAGTTGATGTCTCAGGTGGAATGATAATCATTTTCACTACTTGTAGAAGATTATATTCTATGAAAAGGATTCATATGAGTAGGATATGGTGTTTTAAATTTTTAATACAATAGATAATACCTAATTTATAGGTTTGGCCTCATAATTCCATGTTTGGATCAAACTTTCAATCTATTATCATACTCAATCAACTCTTTACCCACTTCTACTTATGGTCATGGTGAAGTACATGTATGGGGATTGTATAACATGTTCATAGAGGTGTAATCAAAGTCCCAAATCCTTAGTATGTTTTTTCATCAACATTAAGTACCAATTTTATCATTCAAATGGTTTAGATAATACCATAGCAGTCATATAGCACACTTTCACATAGTCTACCATGAACATACTCATCTACAAGTGCCATGGAAAAGAGTATCATGTGAAAATAAGCTACACAAATCATTAAATCCATTCAAGGTTTTGAACACCATTTTGAAGGTATTGAGATAGGTTTACAACTCATTTAGGTACTATATTCCATGCTCACTTCCCAATTCTGTATTACCACCTACACTATGAAATAACCACCTATAAGAGGCTTAATAGGGGGTTAAAGAGATATCTTGAGGTGTTAGATCATAAGAGGGAACCCTCTTGGAAGTTTTGATGTTCTATGGATGGCATGGTAGGCCTACTTGAAAGTATATATTTAAAAATTTTAGTGGGAAATCATTCTAGGGGAAAATGACTGGTTTAGGGATCAAATCCCCAAAAGTGTAGAATATAAGCCTAAAGCCATTTTGGTAGAAACACATGACATGGTTACCAATGAATTTACTATACCATGCCTTTATGTTTGGATGGTTATATATGGTTGAAAATAAAATTATGATCTAAAGGATCATCAAATAGGTTCATATGCTAAGTTTTGAGCCCATACACACCTACATGTGTCCACTCTCTTAAACATGCACCTTCGACGAAGTGTTTACTGTTACAGGAAGTAAACATAAAGGAGTAATGACTAGGTGTTAGCAGTTCATGAGATGGGAAAAATGAGTCAAGTCAAAAAAAAATGAAACTAATGGATTATAGATAGGTTTTATACATTGTTTTCAAAGCTTAATAATGCATTTCTACCTATAGGTACACTCCAAAACAAGAAATATAGTCAGGAACTGACACATATAGCCTTGCAAGTTCAAGGTAGGGGAAGGGATATGTAAAAAGCTGAAGTGATATAAAAATAAGGAAAAATTCATATTTTTATTCATGATATAAAGAGTATCTTGTCATGTAAAATACAAGTAAAGAAAGACCCTCAAACAAGTAATACACAATTCACATAACCAAACCTACACACAGTCTTTTACCTAGCAGTCTGTATCAGTTTTGAGTGATTTTGAAAGGTCATATGGTTTAACCAAGGGATTAAAATTTGTAAAAATGGTATTTAAAGCCTATAATATCTTCTCAAACATTCATAATTATTTTATAAAATATGGGAGTGCCCTTTATTTTGTCTCAGATAGAGGGCACTCCCCTTATGAATAAACCCTATAGTCTTGGCAAGAAGGGATTAGAGGGTGGAATAAGAGTTATTTAAAACTTGAAAGGAGGTTTAGGAAGATGGATAAGACATAGGATAACATGTAAGACCAATAAATAAAGGGTGAAACTCAAAAGGTAGTCTAAACCCACCGAGTTGCAATTAGGCCTAGTAGGCAGGGTTTAGGCCTAGTGTCCACATGGGGAGTCATTCAAACTTATAGCCTTAGATATGAATTTTAACCTATTGGATAATGTTTTTGGGGTCAATATAGAGGTGATAAATCTTGTGTAAGGTATATGATTTTTATGGGAATACATTTTATCTTAAAGACAACACTAAGCCTAGGTAAATGGAAGGAAAAACTTGACAAATCAACTTTAGATGCTCACATATTTCATGAGAATTTTAATGGAGGTCAAGGAAGTTTAGAAGGGTTAATAGGGGTCCTAAATATTCTCTAGTGATATTTTTTTTCAACTTGAACATTAAATTTTTATGAACAAAGCTTAAGAGCCTAATAAGCCAAAAACCCTTACTAAACCCTTGATAGTGACCAATTTGAGGAAATGAAAGAGATAATGCACCAAAATGGCATAGTTTTACTAGAATGATGATTGGAGGATGTAGAGGACCTAGTTAGGCTCTCTACCATTTGGATGAGTTATATGGAATTGTATGGATGGAGTATAAAATAAGGGGTTTTTGACTATTTTGTGCATTTTGCAAGTTGTAGGAGGTTTCAAGAGATTCCAATCACATGGAAGGGAAGATTAAGACTTAAGATAACTATAAATTTCAATTTAATTCCTAAAAAAACTACTAAGTTCCCCAAATAATTGCTTCATATTAGCTAATTTGAACTGGCATAATGAACATGGTATTGAAAAGGGTGAAAAGCTTCAAGTGGGTTAATTTTAAGGTGTGCTTGATACCTTTAAGGATATGGAGGGTCTTTGAAAGTTTCACCCACTCCTTTTTATGGATTTTAATGAGAAACTAGAGCCAAATTTGAGGTCAAGTGTATAAGGTGTGTGAAAGAGGAGTTTATTTGAAAGCAGATGGTGATAGCTCATTTTGGGAATATTTCATATGACCAAGATTACAACCAATGCATGGAGAGGCATGTATACAACCCTTACCCTTCATTATAATAATTAGACATATCCCTAATTATTTTTGGGACATTAAAATAGAGGTGAATAATGAAGGTAATTTTTTGAGCCAAAATGAGAACTCCTATGCCACATTTCAAGAGTTTCATGACTTGGTGTGACACTTGTGCTTCCTAAATTTACATGATCAATTTCACACTCTCTTCCCATGCAAAATTAACTCATTTTTTAATCTTGAAAAGTGTCCTTGTGACTTTTGGACTTCTCTCCTCTCCTCTCTCTCTCAAGCTCTATAAGAACTATCCATTTTGGCCTTTGTAAACTGTGATCCACTTGAGTATGGTGAAGACCTGCTCATTTGCATACCATATATCAATAAAGACTACTAATTTTTACCTCTTAAATGATTATTCATAATGTTTTAACTTGGATGATTTATTTATTTTAGTGATGACTTGTTGTTTCCTTAGCATTGTTGTTTCATTCTCTCACTTATTTACAGTTGGAAAGCTTCTTATTATAGGTCATATGAAGTGTTCTAGGAAGTGTCAAGGTTGAGTGATTTAGCCTATTCAATAGTGTCATTATAGACCTTTTGTATAGTCCTCTTAGTCTAAAAATCCATTCATAACCTCATAATTAAATATTGATGTGAGAAAATGTAGATTGGAGAAGTGTATGTTTGGTTAGTCTGTTATTCTCATGTGTAATATGAAACTAGTTGGTAGTCATCAACTAATTTGGTGCATCACCTCCTTTAAGATAATTTTATTTCAATTTTCTCTCCTTTTTCCCTCACAATCATGGGTTTATTATTGATTTATAAGTGGTACATCAAGGGAACTAGCCCTATGTAGAGATTCAGCTCATCCTAAGGCTACCCACAACCTAGAGGTGTTTCAATTGTGCCACTTGGATGAGGAAACCTGAGACATCTCCTTAAAAGGTAAAATTCTAAATGACAATAGGAAATAAGTATAAAATAAGCATAGGAAATGACATAATATACTTAAGTATGCCCTTTGAGAAGACATAATTAGAATTAAGTAGGATCTCAAGGCATCTCCATTCTTGCTAGTGTACGACCAAGAGCCCATATTTTCCATCACCCTCAAGTTACTAACATACAAGTTCATCTAGGAATACATGGAGGAAGATCAAGAATTATCAAGATAAATATTTTTTGACATTATCCAGATGGAAGATGCATGAAAAGAGGCTTTTTATAATTTTATAAGGCACTAAACCATAGTGAAGAGGTGGTTTGATAAGCGATCAAAGATAAAGGCGTTTAGGCAAGGAGACTTAGTTCTTCTTTAGGACAAGTATCTAAGCCTAAAGGTAAACATGGTAAGTTCACACCTTTGTGGATAGGTCCTTACCAGATTTCCAAGATACTTGAGACAACACCTTCAAGCTAAAGAACCTACATGGAGTAGAGTTCACACTAGCCACCAATGGGAAGTACCTTAAGCATTACTTTTGTACTGCTCCCCTTAGGGTCTTCATTTGTAAGGATAGTTAATGTTAGTTTAGGTAGGCTAGATTAGTTTATTTCTATTTTTCCTTCCTATCCATTATTTTTACATAAGTTTGTATATATTTGTTTGATTTTCCTTTGTTTCCTATTTTGTTGCTTTCCATTTGTGTGTTTTTTTCCTATACCTTGTTCCTTTCTTCTAATAGGTCTTTTTGGACAACTTCTAGCTCAAAGTTCACTAAAAATACTCAAGAACTCCATAATTCAGAAATGCAAGTATGAATCTAAAGCATATGCTGACCATGGGTTTGAAATATGAGATTAATGTTATAGTTAGATAAACTTGTAAGGACTAATGGATAGGTTGGTTGTTTTATAAGGTTTAAACCTTGTTTTGATCTAAGTTTGGTTTTAAGAAGGATTACACATATGGGATGAAAGCTTGAAATATTAAGACATAATCATGCTTGTAATTAACAAATATCCTTTCTTGGGATAAATATTGTAACCATAAGTGATTGTCTGAGGATCAAACATATGACCAAATCCATAAACCTAGTTGACCTGGTTCCCAACCTTTGTTAGAAATCCAAAATGTTCTAAAAAATATAAAAATAATAACTTATTAAAAAATCAAAATATTTCAAAGCAAAGGTGTTTTTAGGAATATCCATCAAGGCTATGGAAGCCTGACTAGCAGTGGAAGAAGACCTTCAGTGGAGCCAAAGGCATATCTATCAGGGCTATGAACACCTAGCTGGTAGTAGAGCAATGCCCAAGCCTTCCCTGAGCTAAAACATAGTTCTTAATGGATATCCAAACATGTTATAAGTTAATGTTAATGGTTAAAGTCATGAAAATTTGAAGTTATTCCCTAAATCCCATGGCAAATAGTAAATGGAATCAAAGAACACACACAACATGGCTAGGTTTTGATGTTTGATCCTAATTCTATAGGTACAAGGCTTATTTTAACCATGAACTGATCTTGATAATGGCACTAATCAAGTGGAATAAGTAATATAGTTATTTTTTTGAACTAGAGTCTCTGAATTCTAACATATTTTTATGTTTCCCCCAAAAAGTTTCCATTTTTGAGATCAACATACCCCCATTTTTGAAAAATGGGGACCCATGTATCAAATTTTGCAAAGTTATACCTTGAAATTGAATATTTACTTGATCAGAGTGTCATTAGCATGGTTATACACTATTTTTATTTGAAAAACATATGCACCTAGTTTGGTTAGCATATTTATTCATGGTTCTAGTTTGCCCTTATCTAATGTGTTAACATTGGATCTCTATGTTTCAAGTTGTAGGTCCAATAAGGTCTACTTGGAATGAACAATGATGGGTTTCATGATTTTAATGTTAACTTGAATCTTTACTAGCCTTTGGTCTATTAGAAATCAAATTGAATTGTTGAACCCTTAGTCTAAGTTTAATCCAGGTGCTTGATTTGAATTTGGTGGGAAATTTTATTTAAATTTTGCAGGAACACTTTAAATAGGTTATGGACTGATTTTAATTTGTTTATCTTAGAGCTTAGTACTATTTTATATTTTGGGAATTTTAGTTTGATAAATTCTTTCAGAATTTGCATTTTTTACCTTTCAAACTCTTTGAAATGACCCTTCATCTTTTTTTGAATTGTCCTTCAAAACTTTTATTCCAAAAGAAATTTCCCTTTGGAACCATTTTTCCACAAGAATTTCCCTTTGAAAATTTTGTTATGCAAGAATATTCCCTTTGGACATTTTATCCAAAAAAAATTGGTCTTCAAGGGAAATGTATCAAACATTTTTTCAAAGATAATTTCCCTAAAAGAATTACCTTTCGGCCTTTTCAAAATATCCCTTTGCTTTTTGATATTATGCTTCAAACTTTTTGAAAGTGTCCCTCGAGATTTTTGTTAAGGGAAATTTATCTTCTAAAATTATCCTTCAGGTTTTCTAAAATGACCCTTTGGATTTTTGTTGTTAGACATTTTATCTGACATAAAAGGCCCAAAATAATTCCCTGCAACAATCTTGCCAATGCAATTTTCTTGAAATAGAATATTCAAAGGCACTTACCCTTTGAAAGTTTTGTCAAGGAAACTTTCCCTATGGAATTGCCTTTTGAATTTTGTGAAATGACCCTTTTCCCTTTGAGATTGCCCTTTGGATCTTCTAAAATTACACTTTAGCTTCTTTAAAATGACCCTTTGGCCCCCTTTTGCCTTGACTAATTCCTTTGGACTTTTTGTCCTGAGAAGTTTGTCCAATGAAATAGATCCTATGGGATAATTGCTTCAGACATCTTTGTCTAATGAAATTAGTCTTTAGAATAATTTCCTCAGACAAAAAGTCTAAAATAATTTTTTTGTGCAAAAAACATAAATACCCTATAGTAGAGTCAACAAATTAAAATGCAAAAAGCCTAAAATGATTTGCCCCAGATAACTTCCTTGAGACATTGATTTCATCAAACTCATTTGTGCTAGGGTCATTTTAATATGTTTTAAACCTTAGCCTAAGACTTTGGATTGAATCCTTATTTATCAATGTCAAATGAGAACATTAATCTAAGGCTTTAGCTTAAGTTCTTATTATTCCCATGCCCTAACTTCAATATTTTCTATTGTCTACCAAAACCAATTTCACTTAGATTAATGGACATATATTTGGGATGATCATGGCTTTAACCCCTTCTAATGTCACTAAAACTTGTTGATTTTATTTTAGGATCAATGGAATATCATTTGGGAATAAGCATGTTTAAATGTTTAAGCTAATCTTTATTTATCATTAGTTCAAGATTATTTAGATCCATGTTTAAGATATGTCTAATGTTTTAAACGAGGTCCACTTTTGAATTGAATTCATAATTTCATGAGAACAATTATCATACCATGGACTTAGTTTAATTTTTATCGTAAGCCTTGGTCATGGTTTTTAATACAAACAAACCTTAGGCTAAAAATCCTAGCTTGGTCTAAATATTCGCATGGTCCCTTTGTTATAAGTCTTAGCCTAAAGTCTTATGCTAAGGATTATAATATTTATTAATATGATAAAAACCTTAGGCTAAGACTGTATGCTATGTCTTTATTATATGCATGGTCCTTTTGTTATAACTTAGACTAAAATCTTAGTCCTAAAGTCTCATTCATGTTTATTAACATAAACAAGACCTTAATCTTAAGATTTTATCCTAAGTTCCATATATCTCTGAGTGGTAACTTAAAAATTGTGCTTGTTTATAAGATCAATGACCCATATTTAATCAATTAAAGTTAATTGGATGATGTAAAATGGGCCCGATGAGCCAAGGATCCTAAACCACAAGACCAATCTCGCTTGACCCCATGTATCAAGATTGACAGTTCACGTTCACTCAGATCACCTCGATCCAATAGTGTGAGATCAATATTAAGACTAAAAGGGTCCCTTTTACTATAACATAGACTTAACCTAAGTTTTTACCCAAAGGTTTTAAGTGTATTTATTAATATATTAAAACCTTAGGCTAAGATCTTATGTTATAACTTTATTTATTTGTAGGGTCCTTTGAATATGTTGTAATCTTAGCTTTATAGAGCTTAGACTAAAGTCTATTCCTATTTATTAATAAAAAACAAAAAAATTAGTCTAAAGCTTTACATATATTCTTGGGCTCACTTAATCCTTTTATAATTATAAGAACTAATCATGTTCAACTATTCAGATCATGATCTATGACCTGCATTCACCCAAATGAGATTAATCCTATGGAGTGAAATTGAAGATTGAAAAGTCAAGCCATGGACCCCATTTTAGACATCAAGTACCTTTTGAATATCAATGGTACACATTATAGTGTACAAATATAGATCAATGAAGCATATTAGGTCAAGAACTTCCAACGAAGCTCTGAGTTAACATGAGGTTGCCACATGGTGAAAGCACATGAGCTAACATAGCAAACAAGGTATAGATCTCAGAAGCCCCACAAGACCACAAAGTGGCACAAACTTAGAGCCTAGTACACATTAAAGGTTGATCACCTTTTTAATATCAATGGTCCACATTGATTCATACCTACATAATCTAATGGTGTGAGATCAATGTAGACTTTTCAAAGGGATTAAAATCATCAAGAAGTCACCAAGTGACACACGAAGTCACCAAGTGACACACGTAGATCATTCCTAGTACACATTAAATATTGATCACCTTTTTAAGATCAATGGTTTGCATTGATTTTTACCTGCATGATCCAATGGTGTGAGATTAACATAGACTTTTCAAAGGGCACAGAAGCACTGAGCAATCACCAAGTGGCACATATAGAAAAAAGATTGAAATAAGAAGTGAAAAATGGAAAGCTCATTAGAGATCCCTACACATGATTAAAATTTATGATTATGTTCCTATCAATGATGTTCACGTGGACATCAAATGATGGTCACATGAACTTTAATATTAAGATAACAAATAGTCCTCAAGGTGTGTTTTAAATTTATGATCACATGCCTGTTAATGATGCTTATGTGGATGTCAAATGATGGTCATGTGGACATTAATTTTAAGACAACAAAGAGCTCAATTGACATTTTAAAAATTGATGGTCACATGCCCATCAATTAATTTCATGTGGACATTAAATGATGATCATGAAGATGTCAATTTTAAAATAGATAAGAGTTTTGAAGATGAGTTTAAAATAGACATCAATTTTAAGATAGATGCTTGGATCTAAATTCAAAGGAAACGATCATATTTTATGTAGGGATGAGCAGGATGCCATGGAGATGCCACATCAGAGACATGTGGGTATAGTGTCCTAAATTAGAGACATTATAAACCTAGTAATGCAAGAAGGGATTGAATTATCATCCATCTAAAGATAATTTGAGTAAGGTTCCATTGATGAGAAATCTAATAAGCCATGGTAGCTTAGAGGATCATTTATTAAGAGAAAATGGAATTTTATTTTGACCTCAGAAGTAGAGAAGGAGATTACTCTGGGCCAAGAATGTCAAAGAATCATGAAGATTTTGAAACAACATAGGGGTCCTAAAGAATAAGTGAAAAAAGAATATTATTTTTGTAACCAACATTGAATAAAATTTTGAATTGGAATATTCTTTTTATAAACTCATCTATTGTTTGTAAAACTCATTGCCTATAGATCAGTCCATTGGGAAAGTCTAGTGTATTTCTAGAATATTTGTGGAAAAGACAATTGTCCCTACACTTGACTTTTGTGATTATATATGACTGACTGACATGCTTAATTGCAACTTATAAAAGGATCATTGTAAATTATAAGGGGGGAAGAAATTTTTTGAGCCAAAACTTGTGTAAACTTTGAGCAATTAATGGAAGCAAGGAATTCTACTAAGATTGTCCATATTCATTTGTGTCATTTGTTATTATGGTTTATCTCTCACTTTCTTGTTTTCATTTCCAAATTTGAATGGTTTTTATGAAATATTAGTATGCATCTTTTAATTATAGAATTGTTAACTTATGCCAATGCTAGGTTGACTGAAAGTTCTCAAGTTCATTTCATTTCCTTTACTCTTCTTGCATTTGGTCTAATGATGTTTGTTTATAGGATAAATATTTAAAGTGAACTTAGTTCTTATTTACAATTTTTTTATTCTTGAGATGTTTTCCTAATGTGTGGTAAGATTTGAGCTCCTGCTATTTCATATTATACATTGTTTAAGTTCATACTTGGAAGACATTTTAACTTTCTCATAATGTTTGGGATGAAGATAAACAACATCTTTTTTCTACCTTACCCTTCCTTTTTATTTTTTTTTACCAAATCAATTTTTCTTAATTTCTATTGTAAACATCCATGTTAGATTAGTCTTTATATTAGCTTTGATCATAATTCACCAATATTAGCTAAGATTTCTTCATTATTTGTAAAGGTATAGGCCAAGAAGGCTCCTAACCATCAAACTTTATAAATATTGCAAAATAGTCCACTTGCTTTGCCTCTTTTCCATCAACAAATAACATGATTATCACAACCTAAAACTCATGCACTAAATTATTTGAATTATGAAATGAGAAGTGTTATTTAAACACTCTGAGCACCTATGATACATAATAAGGCATCAACAAGGGGGATGGTTAATTTTATGGAAAGAATAGAAGGTCATGACAAACATGACTTGACCTTATTTTTTGACTCTTGGGACAATAAAAAATTGAACATCAATGGGGCCTTGTTTGACATCTCAAAAGAATTGATTACGCACATCACTGGACTGGATATGGAGGTGACAAAAGCGTATAAAATGGGAAGAGATTATAATAAGGAGAAAAATAAATTTCTTTTAGAAGGAGAAACTTTGGAGGTGATGCATAATAGTTTTGATCATGAATCCCTCATGAGACCATATAGAGATGTGGCTTTCCATATCATGAAGTATATCACTCTATAATGTAGGTTTAATGTTATTTATTGGTCTCTGTTCATCTTTTTCAATTAATTTAGACATGTAATTCCCTTGAGTTTACCTTTTTACAATATGATTTCTATGGAAATATCCATTGAAAAGGTTAAAAAGGGAAAATACATAGTTATAAATCATGAAGGATTACTTTTCCTCATTCATAAATATTTCAAAGGTACGAATAAAATTACCCCTAAGCATACCAAACCCCACAAAGGTAAAGATGAATTTAGGAAAATGTAGATGATTTAGAGTAAGTATCTGAGTAGTAATCCTTGTAAAGATAAAGAATAAATCACTATTAATAACTCACCAAAATCTCAAGATTTAAGTATTATGACCCAACTAGGAAGTGCTATTAAAGATCCTCTAGCTACTAGTTAAAAGGTTACAAACATTAGAAAAATGGGGCTCCCATTTGGTCAGTCTATCATGGTTGAAGATGTGGCTGGAGATAAGGAGGAGAATAAAACATAGAATGTGGATGAAATGGAGAAAAATAGTACTCTAAATAATAACGTTGACAAGGTCAAGAGGAAAGTGAGAAATTACTCTAAGGAGAAAGAGTTGAAATAACTAGGAACCCAATCTCATGATCCAAATGAAAATTTCAATGCCATGGTGGAATCTCTAAAAGGTAAGAAAAATATGGATAAAATTGAAGAAGAATTATATTTTAAAAAATTGATAATGATGTGGTTTATGAGGGAATTATCTGAGCTCAAATAAAAAGTGAAAAATCCTTAATAGGATAATGATAGATTGACAAAGAAATATGCTCATAATGAACATGGAATTAAAATTAAAAGGCTTTGAGATAGGGTTGGTGCCTTAGAATGTGAAAATGACAACATCAAAAAAAATATCATCTATTTGGTTAATTGCAATAAGGTTGTCATGCATGAATGAATTCAAAATGTGGAGAATTTAAGATCTCACATGAGATAATTATTTGATACAAGGACCTATTCTAAGGGCAAGGGAAAACACATTCAATGTAGTGAATGATATAAAGACATAGATAAGAACAATTTGATTCTTTAGATTGAATCAAGATTAAAATGCATGAAAAGATGTTGAGAGGATGTTACAAGAAATTTAAACATGTAGAAGGATTTTAGTTCATTCTAGATGCTTTTTGTTTTTGGTATTTCTTAAGTTATTTTGGGGCTATATTTTAATAGTTTTTTAGCTGTTACTATGACTATTTTATTTTGTTTCTCTTGAATAAATTTTTAGTCCATTTTTTTAAAATATTTTTTAGTTGTATTGTTTCTAGGGATCAGTGTCCCTACTTAAAAAAATACCTACCTTTAACCTCAATAAAAAATACACTAATGATTAAGCCTTAATACGTTTCTAAACATCTACACACTAGTGTCACATCATGGCTTTTGAGACTATTTAAATGATAAATTAAATGTTTATAAAACCAATTAATAACCTTGTAATACATAATTCCTTGTGGTAATTTGGACTTAGATGAACTACATAATGATAATTATACCATTGTGTTATTTTGATTTAACTGTTGATGAAAACTAAATAGTTAAACAATTCAATCATTGAAAGTTTTAATTTTTATTCATTATCTTTCCTTAAATTTGATATGGTTATCTTTATATATACAATTATCATGATGAATGATTTTATTGCCACTTATTAATGAATAACGACACATGTACTGCTAACAAATTTTGGTGTTGTTCGTACCATAAAGTAGTAAGAGGAAGGAAGTGGGTAATGATGATAATGACTAATCAACAAGGTCAAGAAGTGAAAGTTACATATAGATCACATGGTTGTGTCATCACTATGTGTTCTTGATATTGTTTTCATGTGCTATTTAATCTTAGTTATATAATGTTGTCATAATTATTGAATGGTGTGTTGTTGTTGCTAGAAGTTTTTTGTTATGAATAGACTAGTGATGAAAACAACTTTAGAGATAAATCATAAATGAGTGTGTTATAATAATAAGGCATAAAATTAGGACAATAAAAAAATACATATAAACATGAATGCGTGTGTCATATAAATACTTATATTTACCACATACACACTTATATATAGGCATATGGTCATATTATCATAATTATATAATTTAATATTATTATAAGTTGGAATGCGACTAAATTAATAAAGTTTTTTTAAATTGAGGGGTTTTTTGATAACAATTGATTAAATAAATTAATGGATAAATAAATAAAAATGAAAAATAGAATAAATAAAAATAGGAAAATAAAGGAATGGAAAGGAAAATAAAAAGAAGAGGACATGTCCCATGGGCTTGGACAAGTTAGGAGATGAAGTTAATATTTAGATATTAAAAATTATGGTGTGGCATATGGAAATACCTTTTTTGATATTTTTTCATGTGTTCCAAGGGGAGGAGGGGCGAGGCACAACTGTATGATGTATGGCATGGTACAATGCTTTTAGATTATACGACATAATACAACTCTTATAGAAGTTATATGACCTAGTTTTTGGATCTTTATTTGGCCTCTATACAATAACCATGACCCTTTGAGGTTAGAAAATTTATTGTAATTCTATTTTTTGTGTAAATAAAGTATGATATAGAGAGATTTTTCCTCATGGTTTTTCCCTGGTATATTTCCAAGCTTTCCACATAAATCAAGGGTGTATTTATTGTTCTTTTCTTGTCTTGTTTCATTGACGTATTATTTTGTGCATTTTCATTTTTATTTTAAGACATGTGGCATATGGATATGTAAGGGAAATAGATTAATAATGGGTTATAGTCTTTACAAAAAATTCTTGAATTTTTTTTGCAAGAAAACTCTATCAAAAATGGTGAAGGAGAGAAGAAAGGAGAGATGAAGAAATAAAGTGAGGAGAGATTTTGAAGATGGTCAAAAGGATATGTGTGTGTATATATATATATATATATATATATATATATATATATATATATATATATATTAGATTTTAATTTATATACTCAACTAAGATTTATATATATACATACATACATATATATAAATCTTAGTTGAGTATATAAATTAAAATCTAAAAAATATTCTCTGGTATACCACGTACTCTAAACATGAAAATATCTGATTTTATTTAATATTTAATGTCTTTTACCTTTTTATATATTTTTTTTACATATTTTATTTTTAATTGGAATGGTTGTGATTAACTAATAACTTTGTCTATAGGAAGTTCCCATGAAGTTCTTGCATACCATATGTAATGACTAGATAAATCATGTGTTAGTCAAAAAATTGGGATGGGATGCATTTACATGGATTTTGGGTCGTCATGATTATCATACCAATCTTTTATATAATCCAAATTAGGGTCATAATCATCTTCATAATATTGTGAATTCATAGTGTTTTTATGAAAATAATTTTTATATGTATATATAAATATAACTAAACCATAACATGGTAGTGAATTTTTTGATGTCTTATGTTATAATAATCCTTGTATCAAACCTCTATACTCTAATCATCTTGATCTATTTGTCATATGTGGTGACCATTTATATGTGAAAAAATTTTGACATGAGCTATTTGATGTTACCCAAATTGTATTATTATTTCATATCATATATTTTGGTATATTCTATGGTCTTGATGGATATGTAATGGACTGTATAGGATTATCACTATTTACTTTAGTTATCTAGTTTAGTATACCTCAATTAGACGTGTGATTACTTAGTATAATTTTCTTTAGTGGATGTATGTTTTATTTGGATATTTATGTTGATTAACATGATAATTAATTTTCTGACTTAAAATTGATTAAATTAGACTAATAAAAGATTATGATTCAATTTTGTGACATACTTGTATTGACAATTATATTACATACATATATACATACATACTTGTTTATATCATTTAGATATCAATTATTTATTATATATATTTGATGTTGTATTGAGTGTGCATATTATAAGGGATCAAAGGTAGGATTACAAGGGACTCAAACATGCCCTAATGGATCATATTCACACCTAAATTTATCCTAAACTTTTAATCTTATACCCGTCATTCTTTATAAATTATCAATTATATTATTATATGTCTTTTAAATTCTTCTCTTAATTATTTGTAAATTTTGGTGTTTTGACCTAAACCTCTCTTCTAATTTAATAAACATAAACATATATTAATATTAAATAAGACTATTTAACCTTGTTAAAGGGTTTAGTTGACCCACAAACCCAACTCATGTGTTCAATCTTGGATTTATTTTTCAACCACTTTTTAGCTTGAGTATTTGACAAAAAAAGCTTCTCTTAGAAGTTATTTTTGAGCCCATACATATACCCATTGTATAGGTGGATTTTTAAAGTACTATTTACCATTTTTTCGTCACATAAATTCTCTCATTTATGTCCTAGTTTTTTGCTTCCACAAACCCTTATTTTATTTGTACAAAAAGTTGTGTTATGCATTTGAGTGGAGGAAACACACATGTGAGTGTGTAAGGATATTACTGAGGTTTGTAAGAGAATTTATGGAGGGAGGTAACATCTTTGGGATAATTATGGCCATATGTAACCCTCCTATTGGTCATTATTTTTGTTTTATTATATTTTTAAGGACCTTATTTGATCTTTTAAGGGGATGCATTTTTGGATTGTTAGGGGGTTTGTGTGCTTGGAGAATGTATTTTGAAAGAAGTGGAGCTTTTGGTTTGAGGTGTATATTTTGATTTTTTTTTTTTTTAAAATGTTTTAATGCTCTCTCTTTTCTTTTTTCTCTTGAATAAATCTTATTTAAAGGAAAATGAACAATTTTTTTGATTGGTTTGAGGTACTTGTTTTAAATTTTTTCTTAATTTTTTCTATTTTGTATTGTTGCCATGATTTACCTTTCTTATTGTCTTATTATTTTGTTATTATATCAATGTTGGGTTATGGTAGGTCTAAGGATGGAAATTAGTGTCTAATAAACACTTTTTTATTTGGATTTAGAAGAACTTGTGTTTAATTAATGAACTTATGTGACAAAAAAGTAGGTACCTTCTTCTCTTCCCTCTAGTGAAGTCTTAGTGACTTCCTTGTTCTTTATATTTTTATCGTGAATATTTTGATATTTTGTTTTCTTAATTATTGACACCTATAA
Source organism: Torreya grandis (assembly GCA_037957365.1). Classification (NCBI taxonomy): domain Eukaryota; kingdom Viridiplantae; phylum Streptophyta; class Pinopsida; order Cupressales; family Taxaceae; genus Torreya; species Torreya grandis. The sequence goes on along the minus strand of JARHVA010002158.1, from coordinate 1,042,405 downwards.
CCATTTTCATTTCAATATTATTCAGTGGCGCATATGATTTGAGGCATGCTTATATTTCTTGGGATTGAGAGAGGCTATGCATGGATCTCACTTGGTGAGAATTCCATGTAATTATGCCTGTAGGATGGGTGGTCAAGCACCTTCTTTTGGTATACTTTGGAATGTTTAAAAGGCTAGGAATTACTCTTCTTGGGTGTAGATCTTATTTTGGAACTAAGAGTAAGCTGCTCATAGGTTGCTTATATTGGTTCATTTTGGCTTGTAATGCCTCCTTAATGATGTAGATTTTTATTTCATTATAACTCTTGCTATAGAGTGAGAGTGATGGTGTTAGCTTTTAAGGCTTTTAACCTTGTATATTATTTTAAAGGATTTCATACTCATTGAAAATGAGAGAAAATCTTAACCCTTGTTGTTTGGGGATCTACATTTCTACATCTTCTTTCATTGCATTCATTTTAATTGAGTTAATCTTATGATTAGTGTTATGGAAAATAAGTCATTGTTATGACATACAAGTTAGAAGTTGATTTTAAATAAAATTTGTATTGAAATATGTTGAAGATTAAAGATTAAGTTATTATATTAAAAATTAATATTGAAAAGGTGTTAATTAATTTTAATTATTTCTTTTACTATAAAAATATATATCGATATAACAATTAATATATTTATTTTATTAATATTTAAATATAAATAATAAAAATGAATAATGAGATCATTATTAATTAGAATATTTATTCAATTAAATATTGATTCATATATTCATATGTATTTTAATATAAAAATTTATTTGATTAAGGTAATCAAATAAATACATATTCTAATTTACATTCAAAAGAATTACAAATCAAATTCTTATTTTATTAATTTATTTATTTTCAAATTTGAATGATAAGAATAAATGAGTAATAATTTCCAATATATGTGTGTGCATGTGTATTTATAGAAGTATATATTAATGAAATTTATTAAAACAAAATAATGTAACATATAATAAATAAATTATTAATTTCATAAGTTTTATAATATATATAAATAATAAAAATAAAATAATATATATATGTAGGGAATGAGTTGATTGTATTCTTTTATTTATCTTAGAACATAATATAAAATGTATAAAATATATTTGTAGATGTGAAATTTGAAATATTTCACTACTTAAATATTTATTTTATACTTGAGATTAAAATAATAAAAAATAATTATAAAAAGAATCTATTATTTGTTACTATATCTCCAAATAAATATAAATTATTAATAATATATGTTTTTTAATACAAAAATAATTTATTATAAACATGTATATATAAAAATAAAATTATATATATATATATATATATATAACGCATATATTAATATATTTACTTAAAAAAAATGAAACAATAATAAAAATAAAAATTTAATTTATAAATTGAAAATAAATATGTGTGTGTGAAATAAAAAAATAAATAAAAACAAAGAAAGTATTTGCGGGGTGACATAGGCCAAGCACTCCCATTCCCTATATATAAAATAAATTTAATATATAGGGAGAGGGGCGAGGTCAGCTGACCACCCCTTCTTCCATTGCAGGGATGTCGATGGCCCTGCGGTAGTCATAGGTTGTCATCAATGATAAAAAATAAAACAATTAAAAAAAAAAATGAAAAAAAAAAAATGTTATCTCAAAAATATTCTTGTTTGATTTTATGGACTGTGAACATTAAACATTATATATATATATATATATATATATATATATATATATATATATATATATATATAAAATTAGAATTTACATAATATTTATTATTTATATTAATCTCAGAATATATTTTACATTAAATTTATTATTTATATTAATTTTAGAATATATTTTACATTACATTTATTATCTATATATTCTGAGATTAATATAAATAATAAATATTTTCTCAAATTAATATAGATAAAAAATGTAATGTAAAATATATTTTGAAATTAATATAAATAATAAATATAATGTAAAATGTATTTTGAAATTAATATAAATAATAAATGTAATGTAAAATATATTCTGAGATTAATATAAATAATAAATATTATGTAAATTATGATTTTATATATATATATATATATATATGAGATAATAAATACATTGAGCAAAAGAAAAATGAGATCTTCATTTTCAAGTAATTCCTTCTATTAAGTTTTTTCCCTCCTTTCTAATTTTGCAATTTCCAAATTGTAAATAATCAAAATAAAAATGAAGATTAGAGTTGGAGAAGTCTTTAATTTGAACTTAAAGAAAATTTAGGGCTTTTTAAATAATACTTAAATCCTAGGGTTTAAATCCTTTTAATCTAATGATTCAAAATTAATCTTCAAGTGGGAAAACATATTTTGACTTAAAAATTTAAATTATAAGTTATTTAAATTTATTTTTGATGTATTTCTATGTAAAAAATTGTTTGGTTTTAATTTAGCCTTACTATTTAAATTTAAGTTATTTATTTTCCATTCAAGATTGAAAAAGATAAAATTAAATGCTTAACTTAAAGAAGAAATGTATTTTTATTTATTTTCACATATTAATCCTATTAAGTCAATGATTAAATAAATTATTTTTCCTCTTAACCTTTAAAAGGTGTTATGTAATTCTTAGTGGTAAATAATATTTAATTCATAATAGTAAATAATAATTTATAAATGAATTTTGGTAATTTTATTATTTGTGGGTAATTTAGGTAAAGCCTTTTGACTTTCATTTTAAATTATGTACTAATTATTAACTATTATTAATTGACTACTTTTTTAATTTTATTTTTGAATTTATTTAATTCATTTAGATAATTAAACTTTTTATAAGTTGGATGAATTATATCTCCACCTAGACTTTAATAGGTATCTTTTAATTACATGGTTGAAAATAATAATTATTTAAAAACTATTTAAATATTTTGTTGAAACAAACTGAAACTGTTAAAATTATTAATTAGTCAATAAGTGACACTTTAATAGTAGAAATAATATCTTTTTATATATTTTTTATTTTTCAAAGTGATTTAAATAATAATAATAATTAATAATTAATAATTAATAAGATAAGAAGGTATCATCACCAATGAGATGTGGGTGAGTTGGTAAAGTGACTTAGTTATTACAAGTACCACCCAGGATCAAATCTCATATGGTATTAGAGGTTGGTTGTGGTCCATCATTGGAATTAGGATGGTTGTGACCATTGATGGTATTCTCAGGTCGGTTATGGATGTTCATTGGTATTTTTGAGCTGCTTTGATAATTGTAAATAACACTTATTAATTGTCAAATGAGTGAAATTTTGTGTTCTTTTCTCTTTCATAATGGACTCATTTATGTGTGAGATGATGATCATTGTAACTTCATACTCAAATGTGACAGGGTTATGATCTTTATCAAAATTTACCCCCATTGTTCTCATCCATGATTTTCCCAAATTCACATTGCATTGATCCATAGTAGGGTCAATGTGAAATTTAATTGAACATGTTTTTTTGGTCAAATGTGATAAGTAACTCAATAGATCCAATATAGTATTTTAGTCTAATAATATTATCCAAATGTTTCTTATGGTATCCTGAATCTTAAATAAGTGTCATGCTTCATATATTATCCTCATGGAGGGAAGTGACTTAGACCTCGGTACATTGTTTGCCATCAATGTGAAGACTAAGAATCAATGGATCTAGATATGATGAACACTTGTTAGCTACCTCCTTTGAAACTATATTAATTGTATTTGATTTATCTTGAGTTTGTTTGCCCTTTATAAGAAATCCTTTCTTAAGAATGTCATATTTATTAATTAGATTTTTCTCTTACCTATTTGATTGTAAGTGTTCTTTTGGATTTGTTTTTGTAGAAAACTATTAATTTAAAATTGTGTTACTTGGAGTTGTTGGACTTCAACTTGTATTCGATAAAATATTTTTTATTTGCAATCTTACCTTCAATCAATGTGACAATATACATAAAGCTTGAATTGTCATTTGTGATTTGTGTGAGTTAATACTACAAGTATGAATGTTTTCATTACGTTGTTCCTCTTAAGCAATATATTTCCCTTTTTATTTAAAGATTATTCTTTCATAAGGGTGTTTAATTGATATTTATTTATTGTATTCTCATGATCTGTTCCCACTCCCGCATATGTGAATATAGTATGTGATAAGTATTCTTTGAGATCAACAATATTAAAATTAAGCTTCAATGTAGTCTATCATCTAATGGATTTTTCATATCATCATCATCATACCAATATATAATTATGTAATTAAGATATTTGAAATTTTCCAAAAAAGGGAGATATGATATTTTATCCTCTTGTTGTATGGTAACTAGTGATAATTTTTATGTTTCCTCTTGAATGCTTATGATTAGTGCTTTATCATACATTGTAATTGACTCATCGACTTCATATTTATGCATTTTATCAAGTGTAATAGGTTGTGCAAGTGGCATAATATGATGATCATCAAATTTTTTTGAGTCATTTTATAATATTGGAAAGGTGAATCATTTTTTGGAATAGTATATTCATATCCCTCATATACAAATTTGATAAATCTATAAAATTTAGAAGGTACAACCTCCATAACATAAATCCAAGTCTACCCAATAGTAAGTTATAGTGTAATTAGTTTCACATTACTTGAAAAATTATGTGTAACATCTTGGATCCTACTAGTAAATCTAGTGTGATAGATCAAGGTGTTTTATGAGGGATGTTATCAAAGCCTCTAACATTTTGTTTAGATTTTTTAATGTTACCCATATCGATTCCCAACTTTTATAAGATTATAGGGATAAAAACATTCACTCATGAGCCTTTATCTACCAAAACATGCTTGATACCCTTTCCATGTATTTGGCCTTAAATATATATTGGAAGATCTTGTTCTATGATGTTTTTATGACACAACTCTTCATTATTGAATGTGTTGATCTAGTTGGTATCCTTGAGTGTATTCATGATAAAATCAAATGATGTTGGTTGTGTGTTACTAGGAATAGTTGTATCATGAAAAGCATCATATAAGATATCTTGGTAAATGGTTAATATTTTTAATAGATCAAAAATATAAATTTAGAAAGGGTATTTCTTATTTGATATATGATGTCATAACCCTTAGATTTGTTTGCTTGCCTTGTGATAGGTGGTGGGGTTGTAGAGGAACATGTTGACCACCTTCATTATACCTTGGTGGATGTGGTATCTACCCTAATCAAGTGTTGAAAACATAGACATTAGAGTATAGTATGAGCCATGGGTGAATAATAGGACCAAGATAATAATTAAGATAACCTTGAGGTCTAGGCATGGGTGGAATAAACTAAGTCATGCATACCCTTTAGCACCTAGTAGTGATAGGTAATAGTTTGGATTAGATATTACAACAATATGAATTTAGGAAGACTTGAGATTGTTAATTAATGCTTTTAGACTTATTATGATTATTATATCTAATCAATTTGATGTTGTTGTTTATGTTTTACACATTTCTCAGTTTGTATAGACAATAGTGAATTAACTGTATAAAATGTGAAAATGGTGTAAACTAATGAAATGTTATATTTTAAGCATAGATTACATTTATTATTTAAAAAAAAATACAAAATTTAAAAAATATATTTTTTAATACTTAAATATATAGTTCGTATGTTTCATATACAAAACATTTTATTGAGTGCTTGATTTCTCCTCATAATTTTCTCAATCTCCTAGAAACATGGACATAGTATAAGATCATTTTTATGAATTTTTTTTAATTAATATTTTAATGATCAAGGTTGGTAATATTGACACTTATGATTTATCATATACATACATACATATATATATATATATATATATATATATATATATATATACATATATATATATATATATATACATATATATATAGATATATATATACATATATATACATATATATATATATACATATATATATATACATATATATATATATATATATATATATATATATATATATACATATATATATATATTTATATATATACATACATATATATATACATATATATATATATACATACATACATACATATATATATATATATATATATATATATATATATATATGTATGTATGTATGTATGTACACACACACACACACACACACACACACACACACATATACATAAATACATATACATACATACATATATATGCATGCATACATACACACACACACACACACACACACACACACACACACACACACACATATAACAAGCACATTAAAGTCAAGTGTAGTCATATTTCTCAATTTATTTTGGCCATAGTCTCTTATATTTACCAATACGTCAAACATATGGTACTTTATTTTATAAATAAGTATATTTTACTAAATAAATAAAAATAAATATTGAATATTACTAAAATTTATAAAAAAAATCATATTCTTAGAAATCTCATAAAAATACCTATTTATATGTAGAGCCACATATTTTTATTTTAATTTTTCACCCTAATACATGGCATCCAAAGTAGCAATTTGAGGCCAATAGTAGCTTTCCACTCGAATGGGTGAGGATTTGATGCCACATGGGGTTAAAACGAAGGTGGTTATAATGAAGGAAGTTCATTAGAACTCCCTTCATTCTAACTCCCTCAAAATACATCATTTCATTAGATACTTTATTGAAATTAATTACATGCATAACATAAACATTTGAAACCCTGAGTTTGAACCCCATTCATTATAACACATTTTTTATAAGCCCATTCAAAAAGTAAACATGGGGGTTAGAATGAACATTTTTTATTTTTGAATTTGGATGGACTTGCCCAAAAAGTGGGAATTATTTATGTGCTTTAAATTTATTAATATTAATAACGAATAATAACTTGGAAAGTGTAATACTAAATTTTAAAAGATATGAACAAGATGCATTCATTATGATTATGGTTTTGACTTTGAAAAAATTGCAATGAGGAAGAAGGGTGAAAATATTCAAGGGCATGTTTGCTTTATAGGATTTCAGATATATTGATCCCAATCATAAATAGTGAATATGATTGTGAAATTACTAATAATGAATGATTATCCCATTTCCTTATCCATATTATCCTATCTCATGGGGTACATTAAGAGTAACTTCTTGAGGCTAATTACTTACTATTGCACTATCAAAACAAATGACCGAAGGATTCCTATGGATGATAACATAATCTTAGGAATTTATGATGTATTGTGAGGTACATGGAAATTAAAATCCATTAATAATGTTGTCTAATGTCTTGATAATTGGGGGTAACACCAATCATACCATGCCATAAGTAAAATTGATAAGTGATTTCCCAGAAATGAGAAATCTTATGAGATTTAAAATGATCAAAACACAATATATAAGAAAACTAATCAAATGAAAAATAAAATCATGAAGTAGAGACTCAGAAACAAAGGTTTAAGTTCACTAATATATGTTACCCTATTTTTGATAAAACATGAGTTGAATTAATGTGAACTATAGTGAAAAAAGAGAAATCTTAGAATGCTAAAGATGCATAAATGATTAATTATTCTAATTTTAAAAAATTTATAAATATAGAAACTATTTTTTAGAAAAATCTAGGAAGGAACAATACTTATCTTTCACACTATGTTGATTGTTCTAATTGTTTGACTGTGAAAATATGAAAAATAGATGACTATACATGCTCAATATTAGAATCAAGAACATAATTTAGATAAGTCCATTATAAGTAAATGGTGGCATAGTGCGATCCAGTCTATTGACCATGAAATTTTATGAGTTAATTATGATATACACAACATGGAAGAAAATATCAAGAAATTAAGAATTCAAAAATGATAGAACATAATTATAAACATAATATTTTATTGGATAGGATTGCAGTAGGTAGATAATGGTGTAATGCATCATAGTCTGTGGTTACAAATTTGTCTGGGTTGAATGTTCATCCAAAATAATCATTGCACATGTTGTGCTTATGGATGAGGAGAAATATGAGATATCACATTTACGATTTTTCCATGTATAAATAATTATGTCTTTTATTTTCTTTGAAACCTTTAGGGCACTTTGATATCTTAAAAACTTGCAAGAAAAAGAGGGAAGTGTAATGGGATAAGTTTACCTCAATCACCCCCTTGATGATTGATCATTTATTATGTAGCCAATACTCCAAGGAAGTAGATCAAGCCCACATGGTTCTCCTACCTAGAGTGAATGTTTAATATGTTCTTCTTTAACTATATATATATATATATATATGGATTTGATACTTGAAATTGATAGCTCTTAAATTGATTTAGAGGGTTCTTGACTTGGATTATGAGTACTCATGAATATTACAAAAATTGGGTATAATAGGGAAGATTTACTTAATATACAAAAGTGTAAATGCTTGTACCAAGTGAATAGAAAGTGGGGTAATGAATGAATCTTGATATGTATTTATAGATGAATCTTTTGAAATTTTCCTTTCAAAAACCTTATGAAATATGGAAGAAGACCCAAAATATTGATTTCAAACTTGGAAATTAGTTGTAATTTGCAAGAGGAAATAAGTAGCCTAAGTGGATAATAATGCACTACTCCCATGTCTACCTAGGATAGACATGCCCAAAGAGGTCAGGAATATGAGCTCAGAGCTAGAGATAGTTTGATGGTGTTTTTATATAGGTTGAGCATTTGACATTGAAAAGTTTTGTGTAATGATAATAAAAAACAAATGGTCAATCCTGCACATAAATTAATGGCTTAGCAAAAAAGTGAATAAGCATAATTTATTTGAGCATAAGTCATGTGGTTTGGAATGTGTTAAGAATCATCATTGTCAAGTATATCTAATAAAATTTGTGTCTACAGATGCTTCCTACACTCTTTTGCATGGATTTGTGTTGAACTAGATCTATCGAATGGATTCTTCTAAAATATCTAGCTTATGGTTAGGGATAATATTTGAACACACACACACACATGAGAGAGTGTATTTTAGGTTTAAGTCATGATTTTCACAAGGTCACATTGTTGTTTCTTACCCAAATAAATAGTTTCTCTATTTATAATTTGGTTTTAAGAAGGTAGCACATACTTATTGGTGGAAAGGGGTAGATTATACTCATCAAAAAGTGAGGGTTAACTCTATTGAAAAACCTATAGAGCCTTCCTATGACCACAAAAAGGTCTTTGATTACTTGGGGTTGCCATATAGGGTTATTTCTCAAGCTTATTTTGTTGCTTTAACTGTGAACTCATATTCTTCTTCTAAAGAGGTTGTAACTCCTCAAGTGAAGGGTTTGGGGATTCCCCTAGCCTCACCCTCCAAGATTGATGTACCTCCTCTTCTAGGTCCAACTAAGGGTCTTATTTATTTATATGGATTATATACCTTGGGGACTGGGATTATTAATGGGTCTTCTATTATAGATGATATCATAAAGCTAGGCAATGATGAAAAAGAAAAAAATATTTTGAAAAAGAATAATTGTGGGTTATGGTTCTTAGATCTCATCAATATATGAGGTTGTCTTAAAATTACATAGAAATTATGACTGTAATTTTTGGCTATAGAATATTCTATGGAGTGGTTGTAGAAAATTTTGGGTAGTGGCTATGGAATATTCTAGGTAGAGGCTGTAAAATATAGTTTAAATTGTGGGAGATAAGGATATTAGATGTAGAAGATTAGTTATATGAGTTTTTTTGTAAACTTTTTTAGAAGATTTGGTTTGTGTGTTTTGGCCTTTATTTTGTTGCAATTATGCCACTATCTTTTGCTATTCATGGTTTTTAGGACATGTTATAGAAGTTATATTTTTGGGCTATGGAAGTTAGTTTATGTTAGTTTTTAAGAAGCATGTGTTGAAGTGTTTATTTTTGGATCTTGTTATAAAAGTAGACTTGAATTTATATTTTTTAACTTTATTCAAATGGATATATATCATATTTTGTGGTATTTAGAACTTGGTTATAGAAAACTTGGTTTTGGGTTGTAGAAGTGAGTTTGTATTGGTTTTTAAGTCTTTAAGAAGCTTTTGTTATTTTAGCTTATTGCTTGGGAAAAATAAACCTTATGTGTGAAATTATTTTGAAATAAATGAATGGGAAAGGGATCCCCCAACTCTATCTTTTACTATTAAAAAAAAAAATCTAATTTTTAATATTTTTCTTAAATTATTTAGTAAAAAATAGCTTTTAAAATTTTAATAATTTTTTCTTAAGATAAAAGATAATATGACATTGAGAAAACTTTATGCAAAAATTAAGAAGTTTAGGAGTTGAATGTTTTAAATGATACTTAGCAATTCATCATCACAATAAATGTGACTATTATAAACATAGACTTCTTATATAAATATCTCCATTTATAATAAGAGGGAAAGATTAATAATTAATGTTAATGATAATATTAAATAACTATTTAAATACTATTAAATAATTTACAATACTTAATTTGATAATAAAAGTTGATAACTTTTATAACTTGCAATTGAAGATAAGCAGTAAAGTGGTGTAGGGAAAAGAGAGGGGAATGAAGGAGGATCAAATGACATTGAAATAAAAATAACATAGTAAAGGGATAAGGGTGATGGTGAAAATACACAAATAAACATAAGTTAAAAAACCCATTTTAATGGCACTAAGAAATCAGATTCACAAATCATAATAGCAGTGGAGGAGATACTTATTATAAATAGCCTAGATAAATAAATTAGACCAATTATCAAAAATTTCAAAGAGTTTGCCCAAATCTTAAAATTTATGTGTCTTTGGCCAAACATTGTATATGTATATAAATAGATGAATTAAAATTAGGGATTTTGCATGGATAACTAGTTCAAGTCCCTTTTGGTGTATTCAAGTCTATTTTGAATCATAAAAAAGTAGAGATGAAGTCTTTAGAAATGGCCCTTGATTTATGGTAAAAGTTGGTTTGTACATGCGGTCATAGGAGTACAATTTTGACCAAAAAATGGAATATATGTCCATCATCCCTATTTGGATGTGTGTATATAGTCTTCAATCTAAGTTGTGGAGAGAAGGATTTTTTGAGCATGTGGGGAATTAGTTAGGAGAATATATTTTCATGGATTAGTCTACTAAAGTTGGGATATCAATTTTCTATGTCATAATTTGTAATAAGATTGATTTTTCTAAATCTTTACCTAAGGCCATAAAATTCCAATATAAGTCTCGAGAATGGGTTAGATCTAGATTATGAAAAAATACCTTTCAGGTGTATAATTTATCATGAGCATGGTCAATTTTTAAAGGAACACCCTAAGATGAAAAAAGCTCTATGCCAAGTTCAAAGTTTGAAGCTCTGAAAAAAAAAGAAGGAAAAAGAGCGTAAAGGCCTAAAAGCCAAAGGTATTGGAAACCATGAACACATTTGATTCCCTAAATTCATAAATTAAGGAGAAAGGGGCATCAAAATATGAATATGTTTCTTTTGTAAAATAATTCTTCCCTTTCAAATACAACCTAACATTCAAGAAAAATCTCATAACTCTAGAGAGAAACAATATTTAGAAATCCCTATTCTAATGCTCATAATCCAAACACTAAGGAAGTGGTATAATATTATGAGGATGATGATGAGAAGCTTGATGAGGAATTTTTAGGGTTGTAGTATTTATCTCTATCTTAGCTGAAGGAGGTGATATGCTAGTTTGGAATGGATAAGATTTCAATGAGCTAAATGGATTTAAATTTAACATAAAAAAGTAAGAAAAAGCCAAGAAAGGTGCCCTAATAAAATGTAATAAATGTGAAATCTTAAATAAACATTGTTAAGGGAAGTCATAATCAAATGTTAGTGATGATAGTGGAATCAAAGGAAAAAATAAATCATGTAAGGAAGGACAACATATGGTCAACATGATAAAATAAGAGTGTGAAAAGGAAAAGAAAAATTTATCTACTATTGGTAACCTAAAATATGGAAAAAGGCTTATACATGGGTGTCAAGCCCTTCACCCATTGAAGCAAGTGAAAATCCATCTCTTTTTAATTATCTTATAGAATATGTAGGTGTTGGATCCCTTGCACAAGTCTAAGCTACTATAAAAATTTATCTTGGACAAAATTATTGACATAATTATGATTCAAGAAACTAAAATGAATCAAGATCTCGGTAATAAAATGATATTATTTATATATATAAATTTTTTTTACCACTAATGCAATTCAAACCTCAAGAGGAATAACGGTTGCTTGAAACCTTCTCTAAATTAGGTTTGATTTTGGAAAATTGTATCAATTAACAAATGATTAGATTTGAGGTTTAAAATTTATATAAATCCTTCATGTGTATCAATACCTATGTTCCAAACTCTTGATGAGTTAGGGATATATGATGGTTGTCTTTATGTGGGTTAAGACATTCTTATCTTGATGAAAAATAGATTATTGGAGGAGATTTTAATGGAATCAGTGCTCCTATGAAAACATTGGGTAGATTTAGTGGGATTTTACAATATTATTTATAATTTTATTTATCCTTATTCAATGTCAAGCCTCAATCATGTTTGTTCATTTAGCCTAACATGAAGCTGGGCCAAAACTATGTCATTGAAAGATTAGTTAGGTTTATTTTGAACCTATATTATATTCAAATGGACACTTTATGTAGGTAATAAAATATGATATTAATTAATTTAAAATAACAAGTTTGACATACATTTACCACACATGACTTGTGCACACAAATATGGTCTTAAATCATCAATATCTCACACCTACATTCTACCTTATGTGTTTGATTATTTTGTTCTATTGTTACACACCTATAAGAAACTCACTATTTTTTAGGCCAGATTACTATCCTACACAAACATCTCTAGAAACTTGGTTCAATTCACCTATGAATAAGTCACTATCATTAGGTCAGTTTAGTATCGCTAGTCAATAATGAATTAGGCTTATCAGTACTAACTCTCTCCCAGTAATGATTACATTATAAAATCAAATCTATTCTTAGGGTTGACTCATCTACCTAGTGTGTCCATGGCATGAAAAATTACCCTATTAGAATTATACATATATACATACATAAATATAAAAATAAAGGTCTCATTTAATAGGGGACTTAGAACTTATTTGGTACACATTTATACTCTATTACACAATGAAAAAATATGCTCTATTCTTCCAAAATTATGAATCTATTGCTAGGAGTACTCATAAAGTCCTTTTAAAGTATCAAATACAAATCATTAAATACATACATATAGTGAATGAACACAATTTCACAATCATACTATATGGGAGAACTATGTATGGCTTGATTTCCCTTCTCAAGTATCAAATATGTAGGCAGTGGTCAATCATCATATGGGGTGATAGGATTAGTTTAATTCATTACACTTTATTTATTTATGTAGGTTTTTATCCATCACAAGCACACCTAGGGTTTCAAGGTGGAAGATGATTTATAGAGTTTGAAACATCATCAAGGTTTGGCATCACACATATAGATCTTTTAGAGATAGGTGGAGGTGACTATATGGTCACAAACCCTCTTTTTCACATAGGTCACTATTAACCATTGAGGTTAGTATTGATAATTGATGTTAACCTTGATTCAATAGAACTGACCATGTGTAGATAGAAACACAGTTCCTGAACTAGATAAATCACATTCTTGATTTAGTCTATTTTCCACTACTAAAATATAGTCATAGTTGGACTGTTAATGAGAAAAGCTAAATAATCATCCCTTTGTTGTGGTTAATATATGTAACATATGACACTTATCAAATCATTGCAATATATTTTATTTGATGTATGCTTGAATTCCATCTCTTAATATCTTAACTAGTTTACTCATTTATATACTATTAAGGTTTATAAAATCAAATTAGTGTAATAAAATGTTTTGGTGAACCTGTATACCAATAAAATAACATCAAAACCTAGGTTTCCCTTATGGTTTCATCCTTATAGAGTTTAATATTTCAACATTAGATTTTTATTTTTAACCCTAATTTCTGATTATTATTTTACATTACTCATGACTATATTTATTGAACATGTTTTATTGGATAACACAAGTCATGAAGGTAATATTTTCATATTTTTATACTTGTTATCTTATTTGGACAAATTATATAAATGATTGGGTTAAATTTAGGTAAAAAATTAACACAAATTATATATAATGTGCTCATAATTCACAATGCCTTAATATTCAAAATTTATTAACTACTAGACAACAAGGAGCATGCATGACTCATCTTGTTCCTCCCCCTAGTTTTCATAATGTTGAAAGTTACCATCCCACCTATAATATTTGACCTTAGGTTATATTATATACAATAGTCCATGTTGTCACAACATGAAGGGGTAAAGTGACCCATTTGGTATGTTAGCATATGCATAAGTATTTAAAGGCATTTTGTAATTTGTGAAGAATGAGAAAATAATTATATGTATTAAAAATAAGTCAAAAAATCACTTGAGAAGAAGAAAATTTTTATAATTCAAAAATACATCTTGGGATCAGAAAATAATGATGATGATAATTATGGGAAGTAAGAAAATAATCAAGAAAATAATTGTAGACCATTGTATGAATGAATTTATATCCCATGACCTCTCGACCATTGTTAAGCCTTTAACCTAGATGATCCATAGGGATATGTGTGGATTGATCTATGACATACTCTTAATTTTTAATTACATTCATTAGTTAATTATTTATTTAGGTTAACTTTTTAAGATGTAAGGGTGGGATGAAAGAGTGTGACTCTCCCCATTAATTCTATATCTAAGGATGAGTGGGGCTCACTAAAATTTCATATTTGTGAGTTATATTATTATTAATAGATTAAAAGGGTTGCCCCCTTGAATTTTATTATAATATATTATTCTATATTTTAGTTATAATGTGATTTATTGCTTTAATTGTGAAGAAAGATCATAGCAAGTGGTATTAGAGCATCAATTTTGACAAAGAATTTTGTTTCTGTTATATCTTGCAAATCATTTATATTTTTTACTCAAAGTTTTTACTAGAGTTGGAGCATAATATAAGGCATCCATAATATTTTTTTAGAGATTTTATGTTAAATCCATGGTAGGATTTCTAGGATTATTCTCTTATACTCTATGAACCAATGATAATAAGTTTGCCACCTTTTTTTGCTTGCTCATCCCTATATCCTGTAGGTCTATTTTCTATTTGCATTGGTTCATACACACCAAGTATTGCACATGTTTCTATATAGTGTTGAAATCCTCCTCACATGGTTCTCAACTCATTTTGCACATGTGGAAGTGAATTGACAAGCAAAAACCATCTTAGTTTGCTAGGAGAACACCATTAAAAGTTGTAGACAGGTTTCGCCAATTATAGAAGTTCTTATTCCTATAGTGGCTTCAAATGAAGGTGAAATGTTATGTTTCATTCATCTCATGTTATTATGGACACCTCTCTTTCCAAATATGAGTTAAAAATGTGTTTCATGTGAATAAAACTATCATAAATCTAATATAGTCAACTTTCTTACAATGTTCACCTATATGCAGGTAAAAGGAGCTTTGCACAGTCACATTGAATGAGAAAGGAAGATCCAAGGTATTGAGAAGTCCACCAAGGTGGAGAGTATTAATTTTAAGACTTAAAGGAGGCCTAAGATTGGTTTTAGAACCAATCCACCATGCACACAATCATATATCATATCTTCACATACAAACCTTTTACATATACACCTACAAGTAGTCCCAACAGAGGAGTGAGCAATTAAATATTAGGTGTTTGAATCTTGTTTGAATGTAATCAAGGTATATACACATAAATAATACCATTATGACATTGGTGGAGTTCTACATTGGTAGGCAAACTTGAAAACCATGCTCATATGTGAAAAAAATGGCTTCAAGGACATGTTACCTTAAACTTTTCAAAAGTAGGATTCTGCCTTGCATTTGACCCTCTCATACTAGAATGTCTTGAGGGTTGAGTAGGTATAAATTTTTCCATCATGAAGCATTAACATAGCTGCAATGATTTGACATGAGATATTGGTTATTTGGTCATGTAAGCAAAGTGTAAGCAGGTCTCCATATCAAACATTCTCCCACTTTAGACTGACAATATTCTCTATGGTGTTTTAAGTTTCAAATGAATTCACAACATTATGAGATCTAATGGAGGCATAACCTACATAGAAGTTTCCCCATTTGAATGAGGGTGACACTAACAACCCAAGGAAAATTTTAGGGAGTTGAGGTACAGGGTTTTGAATTAGAATACCACCTATAGGGGCCTCTTTTGGTCTAAAAATGTTACCTATAATTCACTGTAGAGTTGTTAGTATTATCCTTTATTTCGGATAATTTATTTTATCCTAAGTCTCTTTTCCATATGTGAGGAATTTATATCTATGTGAATTTTTAATTCACATAAATATGCATTCCTTGAGGTGTCACTCACCTCTTTGTTCTCCCTTAGGATTTGGGAGTTACTTACATGAGTAACTCCCATGTCCACTTGTCACACACCTCCCTTCTCTTTGTAAGAGATTAGGGCACAATTGAACCACACTTAGATGTCTTGTAAGGTCATAATAAGGCTTTATATAACTCCCATTTTCCTCCTCTAGATCTATAAAAGATCCCTTCCTCTCCTCTTTTCTTCACTAAGAATCATTTATCTCTTTCTATTCTTCTCTTGTGTTTTTATTAAATCTTGTACTGGTGGAGATATTTTTTTCAAGATTTCTAATAAGATCACATGAGTTTTTCTCTGATACATTCAGTTTTCCACTTTAAATATCTTATCACTATGGTTTGATTTTGAGAGGTAACTTAGTTTCTTTATGCATTCTTATTTTCTCTCACTTTCATTCTTGTCATTAATGATATTTCTTGGGTCAAAATCCTTTCATAGTATCAGATCTATGATCATTTTAATGACATTTTTTGAAAAGTGTGCAGATCTAAGGAGATTCAAGTTTTTTTTGCAAGGGTTCTAACCCTTGCTCCATTTTTTAAAAGATTTTTTTTCTCCTTGTTTCTTTTTAGTGGCTCCTAACTCTTTTTGTAGGATTTTAGTAGCCATATTATTTCAATGTAAAAAGAAATCCTTATATTTTTTTAGCTTTAACACAAAAAAATATAGAAGTTTTTTTGAGCTTTATCTCACCGTTATATTAGTTACATTTTTTTGTCTTACTATTTATTTTAAATTTATTTTTCTTACAGAGGGAAAGGGGGGTTTATTAAAATTGGTGTATACTCATTTTATTTTAAAAAACAAAAACACACACACACACACACACACACACACACACACATTCTTTTTTATTTCTCATTTTATACACAAAGATAGATCTGCTAATTTTTTTGTTGCAGCAAGTGAGATCATCCTACTTAGGGCATTGCCCCATTTTTAAAATATTTTCTCTTTAATATCAGAGCACACCTTTGTTATTTTTTTTGTGTATTGTGCTTCTGTGTAAATTGCCTCAGACAATTTTTGGCTCTTTTTAAGCCTCATAGTGCCTCTTCCCTATCTTGGCATCCTCTTTTTAGCCCTTTTTTTAATTATTTCTTTGTGGTGTTACCCCTGACACCTTTGTAGTAGCTTCTTACCTTTCACCTCAGTGCCTAGTTCTTTTCCTTCTCCTTCTTTCTTGCCTACCATCCTCTTTGAGCAAAGGCATCTACTCTACTGGTACACCACAATTACCAAGGCATTGACCTGCTGTTAATCCCTCTCTAGATCACTCCAAATATTTTTATCTATCAGTGGGCACAAATTTTACTAGGTATATTTAATTCTACTACTTTATTTCCCTATTTGGCATCTCATTTTTTCTTTTTTAGTTTGTTCTATTCCATACAAGGCATTTTTTTAATTCATAGTTTTTTTTTTTCAAATCATTCTTTACCTAACACCTCTTTCTTTATTCACGTGGGTTCACAATTTTTTTCTCCAATGCAAGTGTTTTAATTTCCTTCTAACATGTGTCTCTTCTTTTCTTTAAAGATTCAATGTTTTTTTTAGCTTATCTTTTTCTTTCAAAAAAGGGAAAACAATTTAGAACTTTGTTAATTTTCCTTTATTCCTTTTATGTAAAAGCCTTTTCGAAACAATTTCAACCACTTATCAAAGTTTTTTTTCCAATAATTTAATCATTTAAAGTTTAAAAAAAAAGAGATACAACAAGAGGTACATTCATTTAAAATCTAAATCTAACTTCTTTGAAAAGTGCATGTTTTCCCTTCTTGTATTTAATTAAGAGTTTTTTTTGGTTATTACTTAGGTTAATTTTTTGTAAAGTGCAATCTCTCTAATTATCTAATTTTTAAAAAATAAAAAGCAAATGGAGAAGTTATTCTTTTCACTTTAATTTTTTAGACTTTTGGGTAAATTAATAATTAACAATTTTTTTGTAATTAATATATCCTTTTTCTAGATCCAAAATTTTCTTTGTTATTCCTTTTTCATTCTGGCAGGTCTTCCTTTTAGTTTCTTGCCCCTCCTATGCATTTCTTGTTTAAGTGATTTTTTGCCTATTTGTTTTCCAATTATTGGGTGATTTTTCATGACACAATGACTCAATTATTGCCTCAATTATTGGGTGCTACTAAACACATGACATCTAATGCTCAATTTTTTACTTCTTTAGAACCACATCTTTCTAACAATCATTTAATTCTTGAAAATCATGTTTCTTGTAATATTGAAGCCATAGGAAATGTTAAAATCCCTAATGTGAAATGCATTATGCCCTAATTTTTCTTGATTTGAAATTGAATTTACTTTCAACCCCTCAATTATGTAAATAGGACTATAAGGTATAATTTATTAATGATACTTGTTATGTTAAATCTAATAAGAAATATTTTCAAATAGTTACTACTGCTTTTCTAGATAATGATAATTTGTTCAAATTTACTGTATTCTCCTTTCTCTCATCTTCTCATGCTTTACTTGTTTCTAATGATGCTAACTTGTGGCATGAAATATTAGGTCATATTAATTAGAAAAGTATTGAACTAATGAACAAACTCAATATGGTTCAATATTTTCCTAAGATTTCTCCCACTACTTCTACTTGTAATGGTTATGTGGCTGGTAAAATCCATAGAGAATCTTTTCCTAAAAATCACTCTTGGCATGCTATTGAAAGATTCATTTAGTTTATAGTGATATTCTAGGACCTATGTAAACTCCTTATATTAATGGTGCTAAGTATTCTTTAACTTTTTTTGATGATTTACTAGGCGAGTTTGGATTTATTTCTTGAAAACTAAATATCAAGTTTGAGACACTTTCTTTGAATTTTATGCCTTTGTTGAAAAATAATCTCATTGTTATTTACACATATTACACATTGATAATGGTACCAAATATGTTAAAAATGATTTTATTACATATTATAAGCAACATGGACTTAATCATGAAAAAAATATTTCCTACACACTTGAGAAAAATGGTGTTACTGAACATAAACATAGGACTATAACTGAAATAGTTAAGTGTATGTTGTATGCTAAAAATATGTATTACAAATTTTGGGATGAAGCCATGTATTGTGTTTTTTATCTCATTAATAGGAATCCCAATAAATCTATTTTAAATATTACACATGAAGAAGCTTGGAGTGGTAGAAAACCTAATTTAAAACATTTACGTGTTTTTAGTTGTGATGCATTTGTTCATATTCCAATTGAAAAGTTTTAAAAGTTAGATTCTAAAGTAGACACTTTTATATTTTTTGGTTATGATGAATCATATAAATATTATAGGGTTTATGATCCTCAAACTAACAAAATCAAGATTAAAAGGGATGTTTATATTGCTAAAAATGGTGTCCCTGATTGTGCTCCCAATTTTGATTCTCTTGATATTATTTCTACTTATTTTTATTTTGAATCTAGAGATGATCATAATGATGTATTGCATAATGATGTTTTTATTACAATTCCTTCACCTTCTTCTAATCTTTCTACACCTAAATCTATGCCTAAATGGGTTAAGCCTACTATAGAAGATTCTAAAAATAATGTTGATCTTAATGATACTCATAGAACTAGAAAATAATTTTGTAATTATGATTTGATGTCTAAAATAATGCACAATAATGATCCTAAAACTTTAAATAAATCTCAAGGTCACGTTCATTGGGAAAAATTTATGCATGATGAATATAACTCTTTTATTTCTAATCACACTTGGGATTTAGTTCCTCTACCTAAAGGGCATCATTTGTTAAGTTACAAATGGTTGTTTAAAATTAAGTTCAATTCTGAAAATCAAATTGAAAAATATAAAGATAGATTAGTTACTATAGGTTTTTCTCAAATTAAAAGAATTGACTATAATGAAACCTTTTCTTCTATTATTAAAATTTCCAATATTAAATTTGTTTTAGCTTTAGCTGCTCACATGCATTGGCCTATTTATGAAATGGATGTTAAGAGTGCTTTCTTAAATGATGACTTGCATGAAGAAATTTACATGTCTCAACATCTTGGTTTTATTAATAAAGGCAATGGACATCTTGTATGAAAGTTAAACAAATATATTTATGGTTTAAAATAATCTCGTAGAGAATGGTACTCTAAAATTTATCAATTATTTATAACTCAAGGCTTTACTTTTAGTTCTAATGATCCTAATATTTTTGTCAAAAATACTCCAAATGTCATAGTTATCATTGTTTTGTATATTGATGACTTAATCATAATAGGTAGTAATAGTTTAATGGTTTTTTACACTAAAAATTATTTGAATAATATATTTGAAATGACTAATTTGGATCTCTTACATTATTTTTTTGGCATTCAAGTTTGTCAAGAGAAGGATAGCATCTCTATTTCTCAATCTAAATATGCATATGATTTATTATCTATATTTAATATGTTAGATTGAAAACCTATTACTACTCCTTGTGAACTTGGTGTTAAACTTCTTTAAAACATGGAAACAAAAACTGTTGATCCAAATTTATATAGATAATTAGTTGGTAGATTAAATTATCATACTCATAATCATCTTGATATTGCTTTTTCTATTGGATTAGTTTCTCATTTTATGTCTAAACCTAAAACTACTCAGTTTAGATTTGCCATAATAATTATTCATTATATTAAAGGTAATATAACTTTTGGCATCGAGTATACTTCGAATATAAATTTTTATTTGATAGGTTATTCAGATTCTGATTGGGCTGGTGATCCTAATGATCGTAGATCCACTAGTGGTTATTGCTTCTCTTTGGGTTCAGGCACACTTTCATGGAATAGTAAAAAATAACCAACTATATCTCTATATTCCATATAAGCTAAATATAAATCTTGAAATCATACTACCAAGGAATCTATTTGGATTAGAAGACTTATTGTAGATTTGGGCCACCTATAACATTCAACTACTCCATTTTTTAGTGATAATCAAAGTGTTATTGCCATAGCAAAAAATCTAGTTTTTCATGCAAGGTCCTATCACATTGAGATTAAACATTACTTTCAATGCAAACCTCTTGAAGACAATCAAATTCTTCTCTCTTTTTGTCCTACTGAATAACAAATGGCTAATATCTTCACTAAGCCACTATGTAAAGACAAGTTTGTTTTCTTTTGCAAAAAGTTAGGATTGAAGGAAGTTTTCATCAATGGGGAAAGTTAATGATATTTCTTACCTTATTTATTTGTATCACCCATAAATAAATTTTAAGGGGAAGTGTTAGCATTACCCTTTATTTAGGATAATTTATTTTAACCTAAGTCTTTTATCCATATGTGTGGAATTTATATTTATGTGAATCTTTAATTCACATAAATTTAGATTCCTTGAGGTGTCACTAACATATTTATTCTCCCTTATGACTTTGGAGTTACTTGCATGATTAACTCCCCTCTCCACTTGGGACATACCTCCCTTCTCTTTTTAAGGGATTAGGACACAAGTGACACACACTTGGAGGGATTGTAAGGTCATAATGGGGTTTTATGTAACTCCCATTTTTCTCCTCTAGATCTATAAAAGAGTCATTATTCTCCTCTTTTATTCATTAATAATAATTTAACTCTCTCTATTATTCTCTTGTGCTTTTATCAAATCTTGTATTGGTGGAGATATTTTTTGCAAGTTTTCTAATAATATCACGTATATTTTTCTTTGATATGTTTAATTTCTCACTTTAAATCTCTTATCACTATGATTTGATTTTGAGAGGTAACTTGGTTTATTTATGCATTATTACTTTCTCTCACTTTGATGCTTATCATTAATGATATTTATTGGGTCAAAATACTTTCAAGAGTGACAGTACAAATTAAACATAATAATTTGAGTGTTAGTCTAACTTAGAGCATGATATGGATAAGTTCAGGTATGCATATTAATCCAAGGAATTAAAGGAAAGTATAAGCATGAATAATACCATTTAAAACATCCTATAGGGGTCTCTATGACCTAAGGATAACTATCTATAACTTGCTACAATGGAGAGACCAACCCAGGTCAATATACTAGAAAGGTTTGGACACAAAACCTAATGCATGATATGAGGTGAGTCTAAATGAGTTGGAAGTGACCTTGATGAATTAAATGAGGTCTTAGAGAATGATATACAAGGTTTAAAACTAAGTGACACCTATATATATACATACATATATATATACATATATATATATATATATATATATATATATATGTATATATATATATATGTATTTTTTG
This sequence comes from Torreya grandis, assembly GCA_037957365.1. Classification (NCBI taxonomy): domain Eukaryota; kingdom Viridiplantae; phylum Streptophyta; class Pinopsida; order Cupressales; family Taxaceae; genus Torreya; species Torreya grandis. Next base: position 1,019,703 of record JARHVA010002158.1, on the reverse strand, counting down.
TGAGTAAATAACATAGTCACAGTCTACAAATCAAGCCTAGTCATGGAGAGTGTACTATCAGAAGTTGGTATAAGTTAGGATGGTGGATGTGATTGAGACCACTCTCATAGTGGTAATTGTAGACACTATAAAACTACACATATCATCCTAGTTGTTGAAATGATTTGGGTTTCTCTTTAACCTCTTTTGACTACACCTACAAGGTCGACAAAATTGTGTGACCTAACCGACTTACCTAACCCATAGTCAAGTTAGCCACTTGACTAAATTAATTCACATTTTCACCATTTTAACCCACTTTTTCCCTAGGTCCTCAACTAGCGATGGTCAGGGTGACTAGTGGCGGTTACCCTGACTAATGACAATTAGGTTGTACCACCTAGATTTTTAGCATGCAAACCACCACTTTGATTTTATAAATATAGCTCATCTAAATCTTGTTTTAAGACTTTATATGGACAATTTATATTTAGATGGCCTAGTTACACATTTACTTCCACCTCTTGCTTATGCCCATAAGAAAGAGAGGCTTGGGAGGCCAAATCTATATTTAATTGTGATCAAGAGCTTTGTGTATCTAAAATATCTTTTTATAGGTTAATCAACATCATCAACATTATCAAGTACATAAACCATCTTATTGGGAGCTGACTCACCATCACTTCTCAACCAAGCTTTTAGGTATTGTTACTCTACCAGAATCAACCTAGATTCTACCAAAAGGTAATCCATCTCAATCATCCACCCAACCAACTTTTGGTAAGAAAATTATATAATTTTTGGTATCTACTTATTGTATTTCCATTTCAAGATTAGGCTAGCCCTTATCTACCTCTTAGAACTTACCCTATGAATCATATCAATCAACAACACCAACCCTAATTCCACTCCTAGTTCTATTGATAGGCAACTGATGATGGTTATCTGATCAGTGATGGTTTGATTCAACTGGAAATGGTTAGGTGAATGATGATGGTTTTGATTTATTGGTGATGGTTAGACAATCAATAATGGTCACCTATGGCACTAAAAAATATCAATTTAATTCTACCTACTTGTACTCAACCAAATCTAGTCTTTTATGTCCCTACTTATTCACAAGCTTCTTTTAGATTTTATGAAGCATACCTTGAACCCTTAACACTAATACTAATTATTTTATCACTAATTAGATCAATTTTAATTTATTTTCTTAACAAGCATTTTTGTGTTTAATTTTAGTACCTTTTGATTATTAATGCAATACCTTCTTTCTAGTTTTGTGAACTTGATTATTTAAAATGTATGGATTGACAACCCATAAGGAAGCTCTCACTTTTGGGATCTAACAATCACTAAGCAATCCACCTAACTATCTATCTAACAAGTGAGTTTGATTTAGTGTTTTTTTATCTATAGGCCTTCCTCCCAAGCCAAAGAAGAGATATTCATAATCTTTTGATATAATGTGCACACAACTGAATATGTTTTTCAACCATACCCATATTGACTTTCTTTTCTCTTTTTCCTAAAACTTGAGCAAAAATTTACATGATATATTTTGGCATGCCCAGTGGGACCTAGAGTCTTTACTCACATTTTCTTTGCATTTATATGCTCTTCTCTTTATCTATGCTCATAATTGAAATTTAAATCTCCTTTGAGCTTAAAATCAACTGCATCCATTACTTTATTTTAAAACTAGTTTACTTTGGATTAAATCTTAGTAATATTATTGTAGCACCACTTTTGTTGCACACACTAACCAAACCAATTTCATCAACCAAACATCAAAACAATTTGAGATAAGGCACAACTGGGATTTCATCACCTAGCATTCACCTTATCCATTCCTAACAATCTTAATTGGAGGTCATTACCAAGTGGATAACCAACTCAACTCTCTGGTTGAGTATAAACTTTAGATATCAATATATATTGGCTAAGCACCTGACACCTTTATCACTAAGGGACCATGAAGTGAGGGGGTAGTCCCCAATACCAAACCATGTATTAACTCTAATACATATTATTTTGATCACCTAAACAACCTAAAACCAACCATAGACTACATCTATAGTACCAGATCTACAAGCCAAATTTTATCACATAAACTAAGGCATAAGCCAACAACAAGATTAAAACTAACCTCTAGTCTTAATGTACTTCATAGTGTGTCTCTTGATTACCTTGAGAATTTTATTATATTCTTCTCATTTGAGTAGTGAGTATGTTCTTATCTTCTCTTCCCATTTCTTGTATGGTTTTCACTCGCTAGTAGCGAAGAGACCGAGTAGAGCAGAACCTATCACTTAAATCAACCTCTTTTACCTCTTCATCTATGGAGTACATCTCTGAGGTATAAGATTCAACTCATCCATTAGGAACCCCTACTTTTCCTCAATTATTTCCCCAAGGAGACATGGATTTTACTACTTTTTTAGACAACAATCTAGTTTCCCTTCAGCACTACCTTAACACCTCCCCTCACCATATCCCAGTTTCAACTCCACCTCAAGATCTTCCTTATGTTATGCCATCCCACCTTATAAAGGGTATCTTTATTACCATGATTACCACCAAATATTTGACCACCCAGGCATCTTCATCTACTAACCCCTTTGATGCCATAGTTAAAAACCAACCTATCCAACTAACTTCTACCCTTACACCTTTTGCCCCTACTAGTGACTCCTCTACCTTGGGGATAACCCAACCATTAACCCATCACACTCCACTTTTTGCTTGATCACCCACCACCAACACTACTAACCTCCCCTCTATCAAACCTAACCCATCAGTCAATACCCCTTTACCAAGCTTAGGGGTATCTATCCCTTTTACTTCACCACCCATTAGCACAAATTTCACTACCTCACCTCTTATCACCAACCCAAATACCACCCATACCCAACCCATAATAATCCCTCAATAGGTATCCATTTCACCTAATCTAGGATACATCCCTAATCTACAAGGGTATGTACCCACTACCCAACCACCATCATCTACCTACCCTACCTAACCTATAGCATCCATATTCTAATATGTGATAGCCTCTCAAATGCTAAAAATTACCAATATGTTTCCCAACCTCAACCACAATATCAACCTTATAATCATTTTAGTGCACCACCTCAAACCAACCTAATGAAAATGCTCATAGACAAGATGACCAACCTTGAATCATCCATTTAAGGGGCTCATAACATCCTATCTTATGATCATATTTGTAACGAACCTATTTATCTTTTTATCCCCATCAGACCTTACCCTCTTTAATGGGAGCTTCTAAAATTTACCAAATTTTAGAGCAAAGAAGACCCCCAACAACACCTTAGGGATTTTAGGAATGCATGTTATATGATTGCTTACGATGATTTCCTTCTCCTTCAAACCTTCCTCATGTCTTTATCTGTCCCAACATTTGACTAGTATAGTTCCCTCACCAAGAATTCCATCTTTTCTTTCATCCAAATAGCACAAGTCTTCTTAGATCACTTTTTCATTAACATTTATAAGGTCTCTATCACTGAACTCTATTCTATCAGGCAATTTTATAATGAATCCATTTCTAACTTTGTTACTCATTGGAGAAGCTTTATTAATCAACTTCCATTTTCCTTGCCTCAACCTAAACTTATAGAACTTTTCACTTGAGCCTACACTAAACATATATCATCTACATTGCATGTCCAAATATTTAGATCTTTTGATGAAGCTTTTACAATGACACGTAAGATAGAAAACCAAGCCATAGGTGAGGGTAAATTGATGTTATGAAACAAGAACTCTACCTTCAATACCAATGAAACATCTTCCTCTAAACTAGGCAACCAAGACAATACCAACACCAAAATCAGGGGAACCATGAATGTCATTGTCTTTAAAACCACTCCACCCAATGTCAATCAATAAAGTTATTCTATTACCTCCAAACAAAACACAAAGAACCAAAACCAAAGCAACTATAAATAGTTCACTCCAATTATAGAATCTTATGCCTCCATTTTGGAAAAGCTACCAAAAGCTAACCTTATACAACTTATGCCCATCAAACCTCCCTAATAGTTTGATTCTTCTCATCTAGAACCTGTTTGGTAAAATGAGAATAAACTTTATGATTTTCATCGAGTAATTGAACATCACATTAGCCTATGTAATACTTTCAAGAATGTTTTTTATAGTCTTCTCGATAAGGGGGAACTCATGTTGGATAATCCCAATGCCCCTTAAAATCAACTCTTGACATCTTCAAGAAACCTTTTAATAGCCATGCACCTATTAAAGTTGAGGACATAGAAATTAAATATTCTCATGATGTCCACATGGTCAATATGGTCCTTGACACACTTTTCAATGGGGAGCCTATCATTTAACCTACCTATTCCTCTCCCACTTCACCTATTGAAGTGATGGAATCATTTTCTTTTCCTTCAAAAGCACAAACTAAAGATATTCATTTTTCCTTAGCTATATTCATAGAGATTTGAAATCATCAAGCACCCCTTTGGATATCCAACTCTAAAAAATAAACATTCCTAACCTACTATCTCCCCTAACTATAGATCAAGCCACAATTATGGACATCATGATCAGGGAATTAACTCTTTCACAAACACCCCTCATGAAGCAACCACCCAACCTGAACTTACCTCCCTTACTTGAGGAAATAGATGAGGCTATCAACCCTACTCCTTAACCCATAGGTGTATCTTTGGCACCTGCTACCTAGAGGGATAGACTAGTATACATACCTATTTCTAAACTTGTTCAAAATTTAGGTATGGTCACAAAACTAGACATGGATTAATCCACTTTTGGCAATAGTTAGGGCTTCCTTACATCAACAAACTTGAACTTTCTAGCATGCCTCTAACCAACTAATCCATCATTTCTCCACCACCTCTTAAACTAATTTAAACTTCTACCAACCCCTCACCTTCTTAGTTAACCAAAATAACCACCTCTCCAACCACCACATCACTAACCAAACCTTTCAAAACTCTTGGTGCCTTCCCTTCTCAGAGTTTGGTTCATCCATCCTTAAAAGTGGAATTAACCTCACCCAGTCCTATATCGAGGTCTCGACCCACACCAACCAAGAGCACAAAAACATTTAAGGGCTGCATGACTAAGAATCTAACTCCCTCTACCTTGTCCTCTATCTTAGGGCCTCACCCTTCCACTTTTATTAAAAAGGCAACCCCCTTTTAACATATCTCACCCACTACCATTGGTTATGCTAACCCATTTAATATCTAATGCATTGATCCTTCCCAAATTAATAATACTTAGACCATCAAACTCAACCACCCCAACTACCAACATACCTATACCAAAAGCATCAACCAGAGGTACCACCTTACCCAAACCATCTCTCACCAAACCTATTTCCACCAACATGCCCATATTACCAACCAAAACCATGATTCATAAACCTTTCTTACCTCTAGTAGAATCCTATATGACCATTCTTCAAATATTATTTTATACATCCTACCTCACATTACCTCATATAAGATGTTTTGATCCTCTCAGTTCAAAGTTGGCTTGGTACAATGACCATCAAATCTATTCCTATCATAGGATACCTAGGCATGACATAGAGAATTACAAATCTCTCTAGGCCATTATCCACCAACTCTATGATGAGAATGATCTTTTAGTAGATGAACTTCCATCTATTCCTCCACAAATACACCCAATAACCAATCACCAACACATTCCTAATCCCCCACTCTCACCTCAAAGTGACAGAGAATCTACCCAACCTCCCATCACACCTTTCCCCTTTATCCATACCATTAATGTGGTCACATGATCACAACAAAAGGATAAATGGAAGACCAAAGTGTCCATTCTATAGACATACCCACCAACTCATCCTAAACCAAACTAGATCCAAACCTCTACATCTGTAGCTAAGCCCAAAGTTATCATCTTAAACACCTTTAAGGTTAACCCATCTCAATCCATCAAGAGTGTCATTATTAAACAACTTCACTAGACCCCAACTAAGATGAGCCTTTATGAGCTTATTTCCACCTCACCCTACCATTTTCAAGGCATGATAGAGGCTACACAAGCTATTGAGGTTGGACTAATAGACTCCCAACCTATAAAGGCCTTCATAGGTGTTCTCTAGCTCTCCACCCTTGTTACCTTCAAAGACTCAAAGATACATTTTATCCATCTTGAGGACTTAGATCCCCCTCTTTTATTATAGCCCATATCAACCAAACCCACATTAAATGGGTTATGATCAATAGGGGATCCAATATCAACATCATCTCTTCCCATGCCTATGACCAACTTAAGTTACCGAACAATGTTATGTCTAAAACTTCAGCCATCCTTAGATCTTTTAACAACACTATGACCACTACCTTGGGAACCATCATCCTTCACATTCAACTAAGACCTCACATTCTCCTCAAACTCTTTTATGTGGTCAAAGGTGAATTCTAGTACAATTTTCTACTACAGAGACCTTAGATCTATGCCATGGGTTATGTACCTTCCACCCTCCATCATTATATCAATTTTGAATACCAAGGTCAAGTTATTACCATACAAGCTAACCCTAGTCCTTTTGCAACATGTAATATGACATACCAACCTAATGATGTTCTCCTACCTCCATCTAGAGCACTATAAATGACCACCACTAAGCCCTCAACTATAGAAGTTGAAGCCATTTCTTCCCCTTCCACTAAGGCATATACTAGTTCATCTATTCTCATAGATTAAAAACCCATAAATTATCCTATAGAACCCACCTTTCAATGCCTTACCCTTGGAGAATACTGCTTCCTCACCCTTGATGCCTTCTAAACTCCCTAAGAATATGGAAATCTCAACCACCAATAGGGTTATGACCCCAAAATTAGAGCCATTACCCCCTTGAGGCCTCTAAGTTATCAAACCCACTTTATCTATGGAGGAATTGACAAGCCACTTAACATTGTCACCACTCCTTCTCCACCTTAACCATTCATCTCCAACTTATCTTACTTGGACAACCTAGAATTTACCAAGATATACCTCCATAGGTGTGTCTAGAAAGGATTTGGATTAGGATGGTATGAGCATGGCCTACACACATTAATCTTAATTGAGACCCATAATCCCCACAAGAAACACAACCTTAATTTTATTCTACCTAATAAAAATAATGCCAAACAACTTACTACTACCATTGTTGAAGAAAAGACCCCTTCCTCACCAACAACCCCTCCACTTGAGGGTGAGGATGAGGACATCATCCCACCTAACTTTTTTTTCATCAACATGATTACCCTTGGCCCCTTGACTTTTCAAAAAGAATGGGCAGCCATATTTATCCCTTTAATCCATCTTGAACTAGTGGGAGAAAACTCTCCTACCATTCACATTATCTAGTGCTAGGACAGTGATTCTATTCTCACCTACCTTGGTGCACCTAATTCCTCCATACACAAATCTTTACCTCTAGAAAACTTAACCATGTTGAATAAACCCACCATGAATATTGATATAGGCACTCCAAAAAAACTCCATGCTATCAAACTAGGCCGAACTCTCACCCTTGAGGAACTATAGGACTTCTCTACCTTCCTCCAAAACCATAGTACTGCATTAACCTAGTCATATGCTAACATGCCCAGTATTGATCCAGCCATTGCTACCCAAAACATTGTGACTAATTGTGATTCCAAGCTGATTAGATTAAAAAAAATCCAAATTCATCCTCACATAACCCTCCTTGTCAAAGAAAATATCCAATGCCTCATTTCTATCAACTTCATTCAACACATTGATTATCTTCATTGGGTTTCAAACATCATGCCTATCACTAAAGCCATAGGGGGACTATGTATCTATGTGTAATTTCATGACCTTAACCTCACCTACCCAAAGGATGACTTTCCTCTACCTATCATTGACCAACTTGTTGATCTTACAATAGGCCATGAGATGTTGTCACTCATGGATGGATTCTCAAGTTATAATCAAATTATGATTACCCCTGAATATTATTACAAGAATACCTTTATCACCCCACGGGGGAATTTATGTTAATGAGTCATGCCCTTCAGTCTTAAAAACACTAGTGCAACCTACTAATGTGCCATGACCTATATTTTCCATGACTGTATCTATATAATAATTGAAGACTATGTTGATGACCTTCTCAGGAAGTCCAAACTTTATAAATACCACTTAGCCATTCTTAAGATTATCTATGAGCAACTTTTCCATTATCATGTCTACCTCAATCCCAGGAAATGTATTTTGGGTCTTGTTAGGCAAACTTCTAGGCTTCATCATTTCCCTTCAAGGAATCAAGGTTGATCTAGCAAAAAATAAAGCCATATTCAAAATGCTACCTCCAACCAATCTTAAGAAACTCTATAGTTTATAGGGGAAGCTCCAATCCATTTGTTGCTTCATCTCCTAGCTCTTTAATTAGTGTCAACCCTTCCACTACCTCTTGAAAAGTGAAATTTATTTCAAGTGAAATGTTGATTGTCAAAAGGCATTTAATGCACTAAAAGAGTATGTTTTATCTCCACCTATCCTCACACCTTCTAAGGATGACCAAAATTTATACCTTTATATCTCTACCACTGACCATTCCTTAGGGGCAATGCTTGCCCATTAGGATGAACAACACAAAGTGTAAGCCATCTATTAAATTAGCCACACACTTGTCGAGTATGAGATTCGATACACACATATAGAGAAATTATGTTTGGCTCTCGTATTCATGGCTACCAAACTTTGCCACTACCTTTTTAACCATAATTTTTTTTTCATAACTAATACCAACCCACTCAAATACATGCAATCCAAGCCATACCAAAACCAATGTATCACTAATTGGGTCATTTCTTTAGCCAAGTTTGACCTTGATTTCCTCTAGTAAAAATCAATCAAGGGGTAAGTCATTATTGACCAATTAGCCAATGCAGCCCTAACAAACAACCAACCTCCTCCTCTTGAGTTTCTATACAAGTCTATCATAAGCCTATCTCAAGTGGATCTCACCAATCAAGTAACCATATTATTTGATGGTTCTGAATTTTAGCATGGTGGGAGAGCTAGTATCATCCTTATCCCCCTTATCTATGAACCTCTTAAATTTTCATTTAAACTCAACTTTGAATCTATCAACAATATGGTTGAATATGAAGCCCTAGTAATAGGTCTCCAAATCGCATTAGCCTTGGGAGTCAGAATGATCAACATATTTGGTGACTCCCAACTTGTGGTCAATCAAGTTAATGGAATTTACTAGTGTAATAATGATATTTTAAAACTATTCAAATAGATAGTCACATAAATCTTGACATAATTTGAACACTACCACATTCAAACCACCCTGTGATCTACCAACAGGTTTGCTAACACCACAGCTTCTCTTGCCTCTCAAATCCTATTAGTATCCTTAGACTCCAAAATTTTAGTCATTATCCATCACCTCAATGAACCTTCCTTCACCAAATTAGATACTCCATCCATATTTAGTGTGGAAGAGATTCTTCTTGACCTTTGGTATCAAAAAACCTTTGACTACCTTCACCTTGGCATAGTTCCCTTTGGCCTCTGTAAGAATACCCATCAAATATTTATTCATAGCACCTATCATTATACCATTATGGGAGTAATATTTTACAAATGTGGTTTTGATGGCCTCCTATTTAGTTGCCTCTATGGTCTATAATCCTCTCATGCTATCAAAGAAATGCATGATGGCATATGTGGGGGCCACTTTAGTGGACTCATTGTAGCTAAGCACATCCTCCACCTAGGATATTATTGGCATACCCTTAAGCAATATTGCTATGATTATGTGAAAAGGTGTGTCAAGTGTCAATAACATGTTAATTTACATCATGCACCCAACTATAGTCTTCATATTTCCATAGACTTTTGGCCCTTATCATAATGGGGTCTAGACCTTATTAGTGAAATTAACCCCCGCTCTTCACAATGACATCACTCTATCATCATTGTGACTGAATATTTCACTAAATGGGTAGAGTTTATTCCTCTTGTCTTGACAAAATATGAAAATATTGTCAAATTTATCACCTGTCATATCATCTATTTTCAGTATTCCCCATAAGATCATCATTGATAATGGAAAATCCTTCAAAAATAAACAAGTTCAAGGTCTTTGTGATGTATTTGGTATTAAACTAAGCTTTTCCTCACCTTATTTCCCACAATAAAATGGATAAGTAGAGGCCTCTAACAAAAACCTTAACAACATGCTTAGCAAAATGGTTAATGCCTTAGGTCGATATTGGCACTTTCACATCCCTTTTACCTTATGGGCATATCACACTAGCATTAGAACCCTTATAGGTGCTACACCTTTTTCTCTCATGTTTGGAGCTGAGGTTGTAATTCCTCTTGAAATCCAAATACCTTCTCTTTGCATATCTTTGCAAGATATTATTTATGAAGATGATTATCATTAAGAACATTTATCCCAACTTGAGATACTTGATGAGTGTCATTTGGCCACTCTTCCCATCTCTGTGTTTATCAAGGATGAATCAAGCATGCTTATAACAAACACATGAAAGTGTGAGAGTTCAATATTAGAGATCTCATCCTCAAGGAAAATCAACATGTAACTAATATGGAGAAAAGTGAAAGGGGCATTTTTGCTTTCAATTGTCTTAGACCCTACATCATAACCCATAAGTATGGATCAGGAGCTTATCGCTTGTCCTCTCTCAAAGTCAAATCGTAACCTAAGCCTCTCAATTATTCATATATACATTAATTTTATTGTTAAAAAGGGATCATAATCATCAATTGTCTAACTTAAGCTCATCCCTTGCAACCACATTCATTTCCCTCTTCTTCAAGGCAACCAACTACAACTAAATCATGTGATTATCCATCACAATCATAGCCTAATCTTGAACTATGGGTACCATAAATCTATCCATGGCATGATCCTCATGGTACTTCCCATATCTTTTAGATAAATTCCTATGGTCATTGTCATCTATACCCCTTTTTCACCTACTAAACCTTCATGTCAACTTAGTCTTGCCTTCATAAAGGTAATCCCTTGAGCATCTATAATCAAGAATATGTCAAGTAAAAGTAATATCAAAAGTCAAAAATCAATCATGGGTCACCCCTAGCATTCACATATTGTTCCCTTAAAGGACAACTATTTAATAATCAACCAAAATAACAAAATGTAAGGTGGATTTCTCCCTTGAAGGATAATTATCAAAAGCATTTAAACTAAGCATATAAACTTGGACCACTCCCTTGAAGGATGGCTGAGTAAAGAATTTTTCAAAACTAGAAATTTCTTAGAAGCTTCCCGCATTGACCAGCTTCCCCAACCTTAAAGAAACTTCAAATTAGAAAAGACCCCTTAGCAAAATCAAAAGTAATGAGAAATCTATAATTGTCTATCATAAAAGAAATAATCTTGGAAGGCTATAATTGGCCCTCTTTAGTAGATTTACTGCATCGATTAGTCGACACTTAATATATGAGCATAGAATTATTTATACTATCTCTTTGGAAGCCTACAAAAGGGGCACCCTAGTCTCACTAAAGATTCCAATTTCACCCATTCTCCTTCCATATATCATATGCATAGGACTATGAGCTTACTTGACATAATGTGGTTAAGATACCTATTTATCAACATAATCATGCTAATGCAAACCATTTGGAAAGGCTTAATTTCATTAAGCCAATCCAACTTCAGGTTTCATTTTTGGTCCTTATCAATGAAGATACATCAAAATCATTTTTCTTATCTCTTATCAATTCATGTAGACATACCTCTCATGATCCTCATCAATTTCCTAAACATCTAGTTTGTTATTTACTTACTTCATATATTCTTATCTTTAACCATATTCACATTTTTATCTTCATGAGCATAAAAGATAGTTGTAAAATCAACAGTGTGAACATCGTCAACTATGTTTACAAGCAACATCATCTAGCTATCTATGAGAAAAATGTAAGGAAAACATATAATAACATATCCTCAACATCTTCCTATCCATTACATCATCATAAGCATAAATCAAATTAATGAGCAAGATATCAATCCATATACCATCTATCACTCTATCCATTTATCAATCCATAAACATCAACTCATGACAAACACATAAACATTATAATGAACAAATCTATTACATTATCACATTATATACATCCATCAACAACAAATACTTTCACATCCATGAACAAAATCAAGGAATCATAGCTATATTTCTAATATTAGATACCTAATCTACCAAGTCAAACATCTCATAAAACATCATATATAACACCATCATCCATAAACATCATATATAAATCATGTCATAATATAGATAACAATGTATGGGCTCTCTCTCCAAACATATACATCTCATTGCATCAACATGTAGGCTGGTATCAAAATGGTGTATACCTATCATTACCAATATGCCAAAACATGCTCATACATGATCATGGGGCACTTTCACTAGAACTTACACCCACACCACTACCACTCCCACCAACCTGACCACCTCATCAGCTCACCATTGGTTTATTTTGGCCCATCTAGCACATAATTCTATGACACTTTTTGCTTGGTCCTTTTGACCACAACAATAACATTTCCATGTTGACCTTTTAAATTTTACACCACCTTGCATATATCAACCTATTTGTGTCTCACCATGAGCAATTCCTACCTTGGATACCCATGACACTTGACCCATTTCTATTTTCCCTAGAAACACTTCCTGCCTTGGATACCCATCAAAAACATATAAATAGTTTAGGAGACTTTTATTTATGAGTGTTCCTATTTGCCACACATAAAAGTAGTGACATAATTCACTTGTCACTTATCCTACTTAACATTGACCCTTGTTTTTACCAACATTATCAATTTTAGTCTTTATGTGATCTTAGATATCACAACTTTTTATCTATTTTTTATGCAAGTTTTCATCTCAAATGACCAACCAATCTTTTGTTACCTACCTGGAGACCCACCAACTACCCATTATCAAACCCATACCCATTTTAGTCTCACCTCACCAACTCTTAGTTTGAGGGGGAACACCTCCTCCTACTCGTTAGGCAACTAGACCTTGATCCATTCTCTATTTTTTTTGCTGCTTATTCACACAAGCCACATAACAAAAAAGGGAAAATGTAGACACTATAAAATCACACATACGGTCCTAGTTGTATAAATGCCTTGGGTTTCTTTTTAACCTCTTTTGACTACACCTACAAAGTTAAAAAACCTACCTAACCTAAACCACTTACCTAACCCAGAGTTAAGTTAGCCACTTGACTAACTTAATTCACATTTTCACCATTTTAACCCACCTTTTCCCTAGGTCATCGACCAAAAATGGTCAAGGTGACCAATGACAGTTACCCTGATCAGTGACGGTTAGGTTACACTACCTATAATTTTAGTATGAAAACCACATACAAACCACCACTTTTATTTTATAAATATATCTCATCTAAATCTTGTTGTAAGCCTTTATATGAACAATTTATATTTAGATGGCCTAGTTACACCTTCACTTCCACCTCTTGCTTATGCTTATAAGAGAGAGAGAGGCCTGAGAGGATAAATCCATATGTAATTATGATCAAGAGCTTTATGTATATAGAATATATTTTTATAGGTCAATCAACATTATCAAGTTACATCAACCATCTTATTGGGAGCTAACTCACTATTACCTCTCAACCAAGCTTTCAGGTAATATTACTCTACTAGAATCAGCCCAGATTCCACTAATAGGCAATCCATCTCAATCATCCACCCAATTAAATTTTGGTGAGAAAATTATTTTATTTTTGGTATCTAATTATTATATTTACATTCAAGACTAGCCTATCCCTTATCTACTTCTTATAACTTACCCTCTGAATCCCATCAATCAACAACACCAATCCTAATTCCACTCCCAGTTCCAATGATAGGCAACCAGTGATGGTTACTTGATCAATGGTGATTTGATTCAAACAATGATGGTTAGGTTATAAATGATGGTTCTAATTGATTAGTGATGGTTAGATGACTAATGAATATCACCTATGGCACCAAAAACTAGTATGTTAATTCCACCTACCTGCACCCAACCAAATCTAGTTTTCTATGTCCCTGCCTATTCAAAGGCATCTTTCAAATTTTTTGAATCATATAAAAAATAATTATCACTATTAATAATTAGTTTATCACTAATTATATCATTCTCAGTCTATTTTTTTAATAAGCATTCTTGTGTTGAGTTTCAGTACCTTTTGATTATTGATACAAGTACTTTATTTTTAGTTTTGTGAACTTGATTATTTAAAACATGTGGATTGATAGCCCCTAAGGAAGTTTTAAATTCTAAGATCTAGATATCTCTAGGTGATCCACCTAACTATCTATCTAATTAATGAGTTTGCTTTAGTGCTTCCTTATCTATAGGTCTTCCTCTTAAGCTAAAGAGGATCTCTGCATAATCTTCTGATTCAACATGCGCACAACCAAATAAATTTTTTAACCATACCCATATTGAGTTTATTTTATCTATTTACTAGAACTTAAGAAAAAATTTACATGAAATATTAATGACCATATAACATAATACTCAAAATAAGGTAAAAAGATAAAGATCAATTTCCAAAGTACACCTACAACCATGTGCATAGTCCATGCACAATTAATAAGTTTGAGAAGCATGTTTTGAGGTTTTTTAAGAGTTAAAGGATAAATTAGTATAATATAGATCTAAAAATTGGTATAAAAGGTATTCAAGACCTATTTGAGCCCATAACATATTCATTTTGACTAATTAGATATGGGAGATATCTTTTGTTCTATCTTAGAAATAGGGCATTCTCAGAGAGGTAAAACTATAGACATAGGTAGTTAGGTAATAAGAGGATGAGATAAAATTGTTGGTACACTTAAAAGAGGGTGTGAATATTTATATTTAATGTGTAAAAATGTGTATAGGGATCTATAAAAAACATTGATATTCAAAGGTGGCCTAAGCACATAGGAACACAATCAAGAATACTAGGCATAAACTAGGCCTAAAGCCCTAAAGGGGTCCAATCTTACTTATAAGGAAATATATAAAATCCCATACACTTTATGATATTAATAAGGATTATAATTTTGTTTTGAGATTTTTTTCTATAGAGAGCCATCGTGAAAAGGCCATTATTGGCTTAAAAACATGTCGGGGGTACCCAATCTTCACTCTCAAGATCAATAGGCCATATTTGGTTGTTCACACTACTATAGATCAGTTGCATGATGACCCAAGATCTTGGTTAAATTTTAATATGGTCCTAAAATTTACTTTAATAGGATTTATTCCTTGATTGAACATTTAATTTTTATGAACAATCCCTAAAGACCAAAAGGTGCTAAAACCCTCCAAAACCCTTACTTTAGACTTGAATAAAAAGAGATGAGTAAAGGTGAATCTAGGAGAGATATTATGAAATATAAATGGTTTTTGTATTGAATAATAATCTCTCAATATCCATGCCATCCAATTGGGTATAACCCTAATTGTATGGACAAGGTGAAAATAAGGTTTCTTGCAAGATTTTATGTGTTTTATAGGTTTAGAGGAGAGTTAAAGGATGATTATAATTATGGAAGGTTAATTGTTAATTTAAATAATTATCCATGTTAATTTATCATAAAAAAATGGAATGGAAACACTTTTTTTAAGCTCTTTCACTTTAGGTAGTCTGTGGAAGATAATGAGAATGAAGGGTGAATACCAAGTGAGAAAGTGATAAGCCTAATTGGGAGGCCTTTTAAGGTCTACCTAATGAATTGGAAGGAAAATGGACTCAATAAAAGTGTCATATCACCCATTAAATTGATTGGATTGAGAAACTGAAGGACATTTTGGTGCCAAATGTAAGGACAGACGTAGAACACTAGTGATAGTGACTACAAATGGTGATAATAAGTATCTAGAAGAAGGACATGAGTTAGGAACATATCTAATGATTATTTTGGCATGATTATAATTATTACTTGATATTTCACATGTTTTACTTTTCCCTATTCTGGTTTGGAGTGCTCAAGAGAGGCCTAATGATGAAGGCAATTTCTAAGAAGGGAGTTGAATGGTCTTATGCCATATTTGAGGAGTTTTCATGCTTCACATGGAAATTTGTCTAAAGAGACATTTCATGGTCTATTTCATACTCATTTTTCATAAAAAAATAATTATTTTTGATGCCTTGACATGTGGCACTATGACCCTTGAGCTCCATTCCTCTCTCTCCTCTCACACATTTTATAAATACAAGACTTTTTGGCTCTTGTATTCTAATTCCACACCTAGTATGGTGAAGACCTACTAGTTTGATGTTGTACATTGAATTTGAATAATATATACAATATAGTTTTGAGTTCATAAAATATCTTTTCAAAGTGTGTGAGGAGATGTATAGTGATAGTCAATAGATTGATGTCTATCCTTCCTTTCTCTCAATCCTTCCATGTTTGATGCAATTTGCTCCATTATATTAGGCCACTTGACATTTTTTTAAGTGTATGGGTCTATTTTAAAGTGTAAAAGTAGACTTAGTGTCTAATATTGATCTTTGGTTCACTTACATTGAGTATATTTCATGTATATCACCTCTATGTTGAGATACTAATGTTAGAGTATACTAGGACTTTGAAGCTAGTGTTGTAGGTCTTGTCTCTTAGTGAAAGAGTATGATGATCTTGTGGAGATATTTATAATGAATCACCCACTTAAATTATTTTACTTTCATCCACATTTATACCTATTTTCATCCAAGTAATTAGTTAGTGTAGGTGATAAGCACTTAAAGGTCAATCTAGGGAGCTAGCCCTTAAACCTAGAGGTCTACCTTTACTATAGGCAATCCATAGGCCTAGAGGTATTAAAATTTTACTTAAATATTAGAGTAAGATTGAAAAAAATCCTCTAGGATGAAATATTTGGTGACAATAGTTACATTTTTTTAATCTTGAAAAATTATAGATTGGGTACATTCTTTGTGTTTTTTTATTGGAGGCTGACATAATATCAAAATCACTTGAGAAAAATTAGGTCAAAGTTAAATTCAAGGTTGACATTGTCCATTCTTGTTATGGCAGGACCAAAAATTAGGGGTAAAAGAAAGAATTATGAAACTCTAGGTAAAAATCCTAGAAAAGAATATGTGGATTTAAAAATAAAAAATGATAGATCTTTTGCTCCAAGATTTTACTTGGTGGGTCACAAGGTGAGACAAACCGAGTATGATATACATGGCCTATAGTCTGATATGACAAGTAAAGTAGATCAAATCCATCCGTGTTTAGATTATCTCATGTATAAACTCATTCCAAATTCTAATATTCATTAACATTCCCAAAATGAGCCATAAATCACTACTACTCAACCCAACTATGGTAGATCTTCTAGCTAACCCAATCCAAATAAAAATACACCACATTTAAGGAAAATTACCCCAAAATTATAAATGCAAAATTTTTATGGAAAAGATTCACTCACTTGGATCAGCCAAATGGATATTGTTTTTGATGTACATTAGATCTATAGTGGATAAAAGGTGGTAATAACATCATTTTATTTGGATCTAAAGTAGTTTATTTGGTATAGATGGATTTACACTCAGAAGAAAAATAAGGGTATTAATATTAATTGTTAAATTTTCATGGATGATCTAAGAATGCACTACTATCATAATGTAACAAAAAACTACTTTATCTAATTAACAAAGTTATGAAAAATTGAATCAATTAAAGATTATATTCAATAATTATAGAACTTATCATTAAGGTTAGATGGTATCTCAAATGAGAACATGAATGATCTCTTCTTGGGTGGTCTCAAGGATAAAATCCAATTCGATATTTACATGTTTAATCCAAGCACTATATATAAGTCCATGTATTTGCACATCAGGTAAAAGAAAGAGATATGGTCAAATAACATTCCAAAAACCCTAAAATTTGTAGGTTACCTTAATAAACAAAAGGTGACTATGTTGATTGACTTATGGAGTACACATAATTTCATCAAAAATAATTTGGTAGCACACTCAAATTGTTTTTCAACCCTTCTCTAATATTTTAAGTCATAATCACAGTTGGGGGCACAGTTAATTATTTTAAGAAATACCATAGTATAAAACTAGTAATGGGAGACTATAATTTAAATTCACCTATGTTTTTTATTCTCATGGGTGGACTATATATTATTTTAGGAGTCTAATGGCTCATGACCTTGGGCATAATAGAGATGAATTTAGAATAACTCTTCACATGCTTTCATTTTGAAGGAAGGATAATTAAACTATAGGGACTACAGGAAAAATATCCATTTGGTTAGTTCTCATCAAATGCATAAGAATATTTGAAAAGGGTCTAAAGGATTTATTACATGATTGTGTCCTATAGAAGTTCAACCAATAAACATATCTACCCATCCTGATCTAAAAAGGATTGTTGATGACCACTCAACCATTTCTGAAGCAATGCTAAAAATAATACCACCAGGATGAGATCATGATCATGTCATTTAAATTATCCATGGTAGTAAACCACCAAAAATTAGACTATATAGATATCCATATGCACAAAAAATATGGTTTACTAGATGTTAGAGGCTGGTAACATTAGACATAACCAAAGTAAATTTTCATCCCTAGTGGTCATGGTACGTAATAAGGATGATACTTGGAGGATGTTCTTAGATTATAGAGAAATCAACAAATGTACCATCAAATATAAGTTCCCTATCTGAGTAATTTATGATTTATTGGATGAGTTACATGATGTTGTCTACTTTACTAAACTAGATATTCATTATGACTAACATCAAATTTAGGTCAAATAATAGGATATCCATAAGGCAACTTTCAAAACTCATGAAGGCCATTATGAGTTTTTGGTAATGCATTTTGGTCTCACAAATGCACCATATACATTTCAAACTTTGATGAATGCTATTTTTAGGACATTTTTATGGAAATTTGTATTGTTCTTCTTTGATGACATCTTAATATAAAATAAGACTTTGGGAAGAACATTTGTAACATGTAAATGAGGTCCTGATCATTTTATAAAATCATAAACTTTATGAAAAACCTTCCAAGTGTTATTTTGGAATAAAAGAGGTAGAATACTTGGGTCACATTATTTCACATGAATAATTTAAGATAAACCCTCAAAAGATCAAATATATGATCAAGTGGTAGATGCCAAAATCTATCAAAAACCTCTAAGTTTTTTTGGGGTTAACAATTTACTATTGCCACTTTGTGAAAAGTTATGGTAGCATCGCAACCCCACTTACATCATTTTTAAATAAGGACTCTTTCCATTGGAATGAAAAATCCACCATGACCTTTAAGAAGCTAAAAGAGGCCATGTGAACTACCCCAATTTTAGCTAACCCATAATTTTCAAAGACTTTCATTATTGAACGTGATGTATTAAGATATGAAATTGGGGTAGTACTCATGTAGGAAGGAATACCACTTGAATTTGAGATTTGTCAAATCAAGGGTAAGAACATTTTAAATCCAATCTATGAGAATGATATGATGGCTACACCTCATGCAGTCAAATAGTGGATACCTTATCTAATGGGCAGACACTTTAAGGTAAATAATAATCATGATAGTCTCAAATATTTTTTGTAACAATGATTATCATTTGAATATTTAAAAAAATGGGTGAATAAAATGTTGGGATATGACTTTTAAATAATCTTAAAAAAGGAAAATATAATGTGGTTGTTGATGGATTATCTAAGAAGGATGAATCCATAGAGGCATTATTGTGTGCCTAACCATTTGATAAGATGATTGGGTGGAAGAGGCATGATCTAAATGGAAAAATGACTTGGATACACACACTATGATTCAAAATATCCAAAAATATTATTGTCCCTAAGGAAAATTTGAGTGGAAAGTGAATGTCTCATGGTATAAATATTGGTTATACCTATGTGAGAATTCTTCCTTTAAGCACAAGATAATTTTAGAGATTCATGCATATCCAATAGGAGGGCATTAAGGATTTTTGATAACTTATCATTAAGTTAAGAAGGATTTAATTTAAGGACTCAAGGGGGATGCATATAATTTTTTAGTTGAATGCCTAATGTACTAGAAAAATAAGGGGAAAATAATTAAGACACCAGGTATTTTCCAACCTTTATAAATTTTGAGCCAAATGAGAGGAAGTCCTTTCTAGTCTTAAAGATAATTTAGCCATGACACAAAATCGAATGAAGTAATAAATAGATCAACACCATAGTGAGAGGTATTTTTAAGTAGGTGATTAGGTATTTGTTCATCTACAATCATATAATTAATTTACCTAAAAAAATAAAAAAAGGAAAAAAACTCTTTCCTAAGTATTATGGTCCTTATCATATCCTAAAAAATATTGGAAATGTCACATATAAGTTGAATCTCCCCCTTTCTACTTGCATCCATCAAGTCTTTCATGTTTTTTACTTAAAGAAGGTAATTGGACATACCTATCTACACTAGCTAAGTTACTTGAACTGGATGAGGAAGAAAGAGTAATTATTAAACCTAAGCATATCCTTAAGACACACATTAAAAGGCTATGGACTAGAGAGATTAAGGAGTATTTGATCAAATGGAATAATATTCCTCATGAAGATTCCACATGGGAGGATACCACCTTTTTACAATAACATCCAAAGTTTTTCAACATTGAGGGAAATGTTATTTTGAATAGGAGGGCATGCTAATAAATTAACCTATATGATACATATGGATATGTGTGGGCTGACCTATGACACACGCTTAATTTGTAATTTCATTCATTATATTATTATTATTTTAAGCCAACTTCTTAATATGTAAGGGTGGGATGAATGGACATGACTCTCCCCATCAATTCTATATATAGGGATGAGTTGGCTCACTCAAAACATCATATTCATGAATTATATTCTTATTAAGAGATTATGGAGGTTTCCCCCTTGAAGTGGCTTACCATATATTTTGCTATATTTCAATTATATTGTGATTTATTTCTTTAATTGTGAAGAAAGTTCATTATAACCATGGGAATAAACAATTAAAGTTTTCTTTAATAAATATATTTTCCTTGAGTTCACATTTCGTTTTAAAGATGCCTACAATTCAGATTTTTTATTTAATGTGATTTCCTTTTGTAATTGTTTATTATTCAATGTCAAGCTTTGTTTTCATGCCAACTATTTAAGTAGTTGGTTGTACTAAATTTTATCTTCAACAATGGTGTGGCTATAATTCAAACCTTTGGTATCCAAAATTATAGGTCTATCAAGTCTAAAAAGAATGCAAAAGCAATAATTTTTGGGCCTATGATATCAAAAGAATCCTAGGAGAAGAGAATCCTAACATATTGAGTGACTAGGTGAAGAAGAAAAATAAATGAGATTATTTTGAAGGCAAGGAGGGCTTTGGTTTGTTTTAGTTAGGGCATGGAAGATCAATGTTTAGGTTATTATTGTTTTATTAAACCTTAGAACTATTTAACTTATAAGTTTTGAGATGTGTAGTAGGGGATTGTAGTTGTGGATTAAAATTTGTAGTAATGGCACACCATATTTATAAACCTAGCCAATATCTTGGTGTAACAATTCATGGGAAATCTATACTTAGATATAGAGGTTGTAGAGGCTATTATACTTCAATACTTTTAAGGGAAAATGGTGGAATAAGTTTTTATTTTGGGTGTTTTTCCATTAATGGATCCTCATCATTTATCAATAAAATCATTATGCTCCACATTGTAGATCCAGATAATCTAATAGGTCTATGTTTTTATGGAGAACATTATTTTGATAGGGTTTCATATGAGTGGCCACCTATTGAATCCATAACTGGTATAGTTCACTTAGAATGGAAATGTATATGCCATATCAAATAATAATTTAGATGCTTGATTGAGCTAGGTATTATTATTATCTTCCTTTATTTATGCTGTCATCGCTTACAATTCTAGGTTGTGGTCAAATTTAGTAACTATACTAGATCATGAGGTTAAGATACATAAGTCCAAGTGAATTTTTTAGATGACCAAAATAATCTCAATAAATATGGAAGGGACTCAATAATAAATAGAATCAAGGATACTATGGTGATCATGTTTTAATTTCTATTTCATAAGCATAGTGAGTGGAAAATAAAGATGTATAAAGTGGTTTGAATTTCACATGGAAGTATGAGAGTTACAAGTCAACAAAGGAGGAGCTATGAATTTGGTAGTGATACATTGGTTATGGTTCAATAAGTAATGTATTATGAGAAAAATTCTAGTTGCATGGTGCAAGGATGACAATGGAGTAGATTGAAAGAGGTTTAATTTTTTTTATAGCTTTGTAAAATTATACATGCATTTGATGGTTGTAAAATACTTAGAGTAGTAGATGACAAATATCTAATAAAATAATCTAAGATAGATGGGAGTGAAATTAGTATACAAGGGAGATCTAATGACCAAGACAAGATTAGTTAGGAGTAGATAACATGCCTCAAATGCATCATAATGTAGTAGAATTGTAAACACTTAAAGAGACATGACCTTCCATCTAAGTGTCTTGGGATGAGACATATATATTCATCTATAATAATTGTTGGCATATTATAGGAATTTACATTATATAATTTGTGACAAATGAGAAAATAATTGTATGTGTCAAAAAGAAGTCAAAAAAGACCTTGTGAAGAATAAAAAATGTATAAGTCAAAATCCATCTTGGGATTATAAAAAATAGATTTGGTAACCATTAGAAGTAATAAAATAATCAAGAAAGCAATTGTAAGACATTTTATGGATGAATTTGTATCCCATGGCCTCTTGGCCATGGGAATGAATAGCTGAAGTTTTTTTTAATGGAGATATTTTCCTTGATTTCACCTTTTGTTCCAAAGATTTATATTGTTCACATTTGTTATTCAATGTGATTTCCTTCTATAGTTATCTATTATTCAATGTAAATCTTTGTTTTCATTCTAACTATTTAACTAGTTTGTTTTAATACATTTTGTCCTCAATACGATAGTGTAAACCAAATGACCTTACTAATTATCTCCTCAATTTACACCACTACCCACTAAGAAATCCAATAAAACCATGGGATATGATATCATGGATCAACCAAAAAATACTCATGCCATAATTTATTTTTTAGAACTACTTCAAACGATGCATGTTTACAAAGACATTCTTTATGTAGCATTATGCTATACAATTTTAAAAAATGATGTAGAACCATCATGTGTGGCTTATATTATAGATAGACTATGATGGATTGTGGAAACTATCTATTTTTAAAAATAATACTTACCTACTAAGAACATTATAAATAAATTTATATTAAATTACAAGTTCAAAACAAGGCAATCAAACAAGTTTTTGTGGATAATGGATCAAGATTTTTAACATTTGTAATATCTCATTCTTGAACCAACTAGGTATTGAGGAAAAATATCTTAACTACTCAAATATGAATATTTGGGGATTTGACAATATCATGTGAAAAATACTAGGATAAACTACACTACATGTTACTACGAGCTCTCAAATGATAGCCATAATTTTTCAAGTCATGCTTAATTACCTCAATTATAATATTCCATTGGGAAGACCATGGAATCATGATATTAATAAATACATTCTACTATATGTACATGCTTAAACTTAAATCATCATACATACACACACACATGTGTGTATATATATGTGAGTGTGTGTGTATGCATATAAATGTACACACACACACACACACACACACACACACACACACACACACACACACACACACACACACACACACACACACACACACACATCCACACACATGTGTATGTATGTATATGTGTGTGTGTATATATGTATATACATATATATACATACATACATACATACATATATATATATATACATACATATATATATATATATATACATATATATATATATATATATATATATATATATATATATATATATACACACACACACACACACACACACATATATATACATACACATGTGTGTGTGTGTGTGTGTGTATGTTTATGTATATATATATATATATATATATATATATATATATATATGTATGTATGTATACATACATACATACATGCATGCATATATATATATATATATGTATGTATGTATGTATACATACACACACATATATATACATATACATAAACATACACACACACATGTGTATGAATGTATATGTGTGTGTGTGTGTATACACACACACACATATACATATACATATACACACACAGATGTCATTTGGATCAAGAACCTTAAAATATTGAGCATTAACTCAACTGAGGCACCAATATCTACTTCATCTTTAAGTTTATCTCATTCAATAGATCTCAACCATTATGGTTTTAATCTTAAATATTTATAATAAATGGGATATATAGGACAAGGAATGGGAAAACATGAACAAGGCATTATTCATCCCCTTACACCATATACTCATAAAGGATGATAAGGACTTGGCTATATGGAATATCCAACAAATAATAAGAAAGGGACAACCATTTAGGCCCATGGGTTAGATAAACTAGGTGGGTTAGATGGCTTCCATTAGCTACACCATGATTCAAATCTCCATTGAGTAAATTGGTAGAAATTAATCTTAGGGGTAGGCATGATCCATAAGGATTAGTCTGTCAGACTCTCCCTCCAACTATGTGCCTACGTGTGTACTAAGTCACTAGGTCCAAATCTTTGTTATGATGATTGAGTTTAAAGAGATACCTGGGATATCAAATAAATAAATAAATAAAGGGATAACCACACAAATTTTTTTTTATACATAATTCTTTAAATTAGATCCAAAAACAACATGAGAAGTTTTCATACATATACACTATAGTTGGTATACTCTCATTTGATTGATGACATAAATTCCCTAGAGTTTTGGAAATTAAAGGAATTTTAAAATGATAAATCTCTCTTAAAATATTGAGAGGCATATGAGGATCTCCCTTCCTTCTATCATAATAATAGGTTTCCTCACACAATTGTTGCTTAGGTAGACTTTGGAAAGAGTGAATATCATAATGTCTATATCAAAGTAGATTGCCCAAATATCATCCCTATGATTCCATATATAGTATATAGATCAAATGTAATTAATAAATAGACATTAAAGTTTTATTATGGAATATATAAGGATCCAAGAACAATATTGTTAGCAATTGTGTTATAAGAAGATGAATGAAAAGCATTTTAACAAGTTATACATGATTACCCATAATTATTTAGATGGTTTTACTTAGATACACTCAAAATTGACCCCATAATTTCATTGCATAACATCATACTTTATAAAAATTCTAAACCAATGTAATATAAACTTATAAAAATGCATCCAAAATTATATTTTTTAGTTATAGAGGAAATTCATAAACTACTAGATGTAGGATTTGTTTGACAAATTAATTATCTTGAGTTGGTCTCTAATATAGTACCAGTTGTGATGCCTATTGGACACATTCAGTGTTTTATATATTATTATGACTTAAATAAAGTTTATCCTAAATAAAAATTCCCATTACCAAATATTGGCATGGTTTTTGACTATGTAAATGGTTATGAAATTTTATCACTCAGGGATGGTTCCTAGGATACAACCAAATTAAAATTAATCTGATAGATCAGGAAAATTCTTCATTTACTACATCATGAGTATCATTTTTTTTATGTATTCATGCCCTTAAAATTAAAAAATTATGAAGATACTTATGAGCGAGCCATGTCCCATATCTTTCATGAATATATACATAAAATAGTGGAATACTGTGTGGATGATCTACTTGCCAAATCAAGATAACTACAAGATCATGTTATGGATTTATGTTTTTTTAATGGTTATAAAAATAAAATTTACACTTTAATATAAATAAATTTGTATTCAAGTATATTATAAATTTTTTTAGGGATACATCATATCTATGTAGGGCATTGAAATAGATCCCAAAAAAGTCAAATTTATTTTAGACATGCCTCCACCAAAAAGACTAAAGAAACTACCATCATTATAGGGAAAATATAGGTACTAAGATGTTTTATGGTCCAACTAGCTAATAAGACACAAACCTTTATGGGGTTACTTAATAAAGACACAAAATTTGAATGGGATGAAAATTTTTAGCAATGTTTTGATGAAATTAAAGAATATCTGCTTAATCCACCTATTCTTATGCCCCCAACACTGGGCATACCTTTACTATTATACATATAGACATATATCATGCCTTAGTGGCTTTATTGACATAATATGACAATAATCACAAAGAGTGTGTCATTTATTACATTAGTCATACACTTATTGACTATGAGATAATTACAATATTATGAAAAAGTTATGCCTAGCCCTTGTTTTTACTACACAAAAATTGTGACATTAAATGTTCAATAATGAGACACAAGAAATCACAAATATGGATCCACTTAAATTACTTGTATCAAATTCACACTTAGCATGATGCATAACTAAATGGGAAAATTTGCTCATGAATTTTTATTTAGAATTAATAATTCAAAAATTCATAAAAGGATAAGTTATTGCAAACCAACTAGCTACAACTCCATTAATAGAAACACTACCAATAAATGATAATTTTTTCTTGGAATTTACTTCATATCACAATGATGATGATATTTTGACCATGTAATTTTATAGATCTAAATGTGTTACAAGAATTGGTGCTAGAATTTTGTTCATTACTCCTCATGACTAACTTATGGCATTTGGATATCATTTAGGGTTTTCACATATAAATACTATAGCAAAATATGAGGCATTGATACTTGGTTTATGTATAAAATGCACATTATATATATAATAATTACATGTATATGGGGAATCTTAGCTAGTGGATAATAAAGTTTAATATATTTACAAAAAAATGTAGTAAATTTAATCCCATTCAAAGAAATGGTACAATGATTACATACACACTTCAATCCTTTTTCAATACTGAGAACACTTCAAAAAGAAAATCAACATGTTGATTCTATGGCTAGTGAAACTTCTATGATTCCCATAAATATCAATTATGATAATAAAAAATTAGTATATGATAGCTATAACATTAATTAGTATCTATAGCATAGGTGGAGGATCCCAAGGTCTTGGTTGTTACTTTCAATATAATAAATTCAAAATGGTATAATAATATATATAATTTTTTATACAAAATTTATATCCTTAAAAATTATACATGTATTAATAAATTAAAAATAAAATGTGAAATAATTTGTTATGTTCTAATTATAGTATATTTATTCAAAATATCATTGTAGAGATAAGTACTTTGGTGCCTTAGTTGTGACAAGACTAAAATTGCCTTAATGAAAGTAAATGATAGTGAATGTAGAGGTCATTTAAATAGAAAATAAATGTTTTAATACCTTTTGAGTCAAGGGTTTTATTTACCTATAATGTAATAATAATGCCAATATCATGCTAAATTATGCCCACAATGTCAAAAGCATAGTAATTTAAATCATGCCTCAATCAGTTAGAAGAGAGGGCCTTACCATAGATATAGAGGGTAGGACTCTCCCCACACATAAAGAGTTTAAATAGGGGGTAGGCGAAGGATGGAAGCCATGGGACATACCATATCCATATTCGATAAATAGAGGGGATGTCCCAACCACCCTCTAACTATATGGGTGATAGTCCAACCAACTCATTGATCTAGATGGGGAAGCTACCATAGAACTAGATAGATAGATGGGGCCAAATATATCTCTATATTTAGATGAAACTAGATATTTGGGGTGGGCCCCATCATAAGAACTACAACCTATTATTTTAACATGGCCATTCTCCATTTGGGCTTCAAATTAATTGGAAAGATAAATCTAGAATCATATGAGGGTCAACAATTCATTCTTATAGCTAATGAGTACTTCAAAAAATGAGTAGATGTAATACCATTAACATCAACTATAGGTGAATATATATATAAATTCTTAAGGATAAATATCATTTCATGATTTATACTATCATATTCCATTATTATAGATGATGGATCTTCATTTAATAATTAAATAATTAAGACATTTTTTTCTAACTACAAGATTCATCATACATTCTCTACACCATATTATCCATAAGGAAATAGAAAAGTAGAAGTACAAAATAAAAAACTTGTAAAGATATTAAGGAAAATAGTGACCAATCATGATGAATATTGGCAAAATCAGATTATATATGTACTTTGATCATATCACACAAGTGTTAATATACCAATTAAGGCTACATCTTACTTTCTTTCTTATAGAACAAAAGAAGTTTTACATTTAGAGCTTGAGATACCATATTTGTTTGTCTCCTTATAATATATTATCAAGGATAATGAACATCACAAAAAATGATTAAATTAATTAGAAATGCTAGATGACAAACACATGTAGGCTATTGAACATCTCAAAGTTTACCAAGTTCATATGAAGAGGGGATATGGAAAGAAAGCATGGAAAAATGAATTTTAAGTTGGATATTTAGTATTAAAAGAGAATCAAAAGAACAATAATGAATATAGGAAGAACAAAGACAAATTCAATTCTAATTGGTTGGGCTCATTTGTGATTACAAAGAAGGCAGGTACATGATATATTATTAAGGATAATGAATATTGGGAAAAATTATCAGATGAATAAGAAATTATAGATGACAAACACATACATGTTATTCAACATATCAAATTTTACCAAGATTGAATGAAGAGAGGATATGGAAATAAATCATGCAACCACAAATTTAAAGTTAGATATTTGGTATTAAAATATAATCAAATGAATAATAGTGCATATAAGGAGAACAAATGCAAATTCAATACTAATTGATTAGGACCATTTGTGATTATAGAGAATGTGGGTACATTCTATATTAGAAAGGATAATGAATATCATTAAAAATGATTACATGAATTAAAAATTTTAGATGACAAACATATACAGGCTATTGAACATCTCAAATTTTACCAAGATCTTATGAAGAGGGGATATGGAAGGAAAGCACACAACCACAATTTTCAATTTTGAGATTTAGTATTAAAATAGAATCAAAGGAAAAATAATGCATACAAAGAGAACAAAGGCAAATTAAATCTTAATTAGTTGGTCCTATTTGTGACTATAGAGAAGGTGGGCACATGATCCTATCAGTTAGCTATAATATAATGAAAAATCATGAGAAACCCTATGAACATCACACAATTGCATCAATATTGTACATAATCTCAAATATTTCAAAAATAATAAAAAAATCAATAAAACACTAAAACACTAAAACATTCAAAATATTCAATAATAAAAAACTAGGACATGAGCATGTATATTTACTAGATTATACTATTTACATGTGTTATTTATCAAGTGTTTGGTAGATGGCATATTATTTTCATGCACACATACATTCCATGATGTATATGAGGTAGGACATATAGGTTATACATGGACATATAGATGTTTGAATTTCCTCTACCTAGTAGAGATACCAATACTAGGGGTATCTTATTCCATAGGTTTCATTATTACAAGTTATATATTTCTATAAATTCTTACCATTTTGAGATATCTATATCACTTACACATATCTTACTAGTTACTCATATATTACATAGTGTTACATGGATATTTTATTATAATATGATGTGACATTGATATATATAGATGTTATAGACTAGTATTTACTTGTTATATACTTCATTGATTTTGTTACATTCTTATATGTTAGGCTATTTTATGATTATATATTGGGTGATAAACTTGGATTTATTTGATGTGACATATTTGATGTACCTTGTTTATGAAATCTATATGTCCCTTGTATTTGGCCCTTGGCCTTGTTTGATGTGATATATTTTATGTTCCTTATTTACAACATATTGATGTCCCTTGTGTGTATCCCTTGGCCATTTTTTTGTGACATATTCATATTATTTGTATGTGGTTCTTGGAATTATGTTTGACAATAAATTTTAATCTTGTTGATTTTGTTTAAAATTAAATGGTTCCATGATACATATCACACACTTTTATTACATAATCTTATTTATATATATATATATTAGTGATGGTTAATACTAATTTATAAATACATCTACCTAAACATGACACTCATATAACTTGCATTGCATATGTTACACACAAGCTTTAATTAACATATAAATTACTAGGATGCCACACTCTCCACATGTTCACATGATCCTACATGATGTTATCTTTACACTTGAAATGATACAATTAACTCTTATTTTATGATAAGTAACTTATAAGAAACATACATTATCTCAAAATAGGGGAATTATAATGGGATTTTTGTAGATACATAAATCTCAGCAAATAGAAAATCAAATAAAAATAAAAATTTCAAATATTGATAATAGTTCAGATATTAGATAGTTTAGTCATAAGATAAATATTGACACATCAATGGAAAATATGTGGGAATATGCCATGAATATGCACTCACTTTATATATAATTGAATACATATTAATATAAACTTAGGTGTATATCCATGGGAATATATACATAATTTATAGGAACATAGATTACATGTTTTCACATATACATACATTTGAAACACATGTTCTATAATTAAACATATAGATGCATAGCATTTTATATCAATTGGTACATATTTAGAGGGAATGATACTTGATTATACACATATACACACTTTGATATTCATGAGGCATGATACTGTGTCATGCATATACATACTAGTAAAATTTATAAGTTGAATGATGAATGGTTGTCATTCCACTTTACAATTATCAAAATTTTGGTCATGATGGGGGCATGAACACTCTTCATCCTCCTTTGATCATGAAATTAATATATATTGAGTGAACTTGATAAAACAATACAATCAAATTGGTGGTCATGATGGGGGCATGAACATTTGTGATTCTCTTTTGATCATGCATTTTATTTTACATTAAGCGAACTAGAGAAAAATTATACAATTATATTTATGAGATATCTACAAGGGTTGATTCATTTTTTTATTTTAATGATCCCATCATGTAGTTACCCTTTATTTTATGTGTAGTTATTTGGGTTAGTACATCATGTACTTCAACCCACAATTATGAGGGTTAGGGCATGTTGTCTTCTCAACTCAAGGGCTTGCATGGTTACATAAATGTTAGGCATAGTCACCCCAACTCTCCATGTGATTTATAAATAAGCACAAATTTATCCATGGTTTAACAAAAGGGATAAATATCCAAGTAATTAATTATAAATCACCTTTCTTCAATGCTTAAATAAGGAAGCATCATCTCCAACAAATTACAAAAGAAACATAGTTTTCACCAACATATAGGTGTATTCCCTTTCTCTCTGAATTACAAAATTAAAATTCATGTCAAAATCCATGGACATTGAATACTATATTTTTGTTATAGGTTTATATAATGAGCAACCTACATAATCAGAGCTTCCTAATAAATAAAAGTGTGCTATACACACTCAAGTGTATCATTCATTTTACTCTAGTAATTCTATTACTAAAATAAAAGGGGGAATTTATAAATATTAAAATATGGTATTAATTACTTGATAATGACAAACTTGACTGACATTTACCAAAAATGAATTACATGCACAAATATGGTCCTAACCCTCTATTCTATCAAACCTACATGATACCTTATGAGTTTTATCAATCCCTTATGTTTTTACACACCTACAAGAACCTCACTATATTTTTAAAGCTAGCTTACTATCATGCATAAACATATCTAGATAGTCAGTTTAGTTTGCCTATACACAAGTTTCTACCATTAGGTTGAGTCAGTATTTCTAGTTGATAATGACCCATATATGTCAGTACTGACCCTCTCCAAAGAATAACTACTTTTTAAAATAAAATATATCCTAAGGGTTAGACCATATACCTATAATGTTAGTGGCATGAAAAGTTACCATGTTGGAATCATTATATTTAAATCAAGGTCTCACTTAATAGGGGACTTGTCACTTATCTATTGAACATCTATAAACTATTGAAAATTGATAAAATTTACCTTATTTTTCCCAAATTTTTAATCTATCACTAGGAGAAGTTATAAGCAAAGTTTCAAGCATACCAAATCCAAGTCAAATCAATCTTTTTCAAGTATCAAAGCCAAATCATCAAAAACATACATATAACAAATGAGAATAATTACATAATCACACTATGTGGGTTACATATGTGTGGTTTGATTTCTATCATTAGATTATAATGTATGTAGGAAATGATCAACCATTAAATGGGGCTGATTGGGGTTATCTCAATCCATTACACTTTCCTAGTTTTTTCAAGTTTCTGGCCCTTACAAGTAAACCTAGGGTTTTAAGGTGAAGGATGTTGATTTTTAGAGTTGTGCACATCATCAAAATTCAACATCACATATATAGATCTATCAAAGAGAGATTAAGGTGATAATATGGTCATATACCCTATTTTCCACATAGGTTACTACTAACCACTCAAATTAGTATTGATAGTTGATACTAAACCAAATCCAATGTAACTAAACATGCGTAGTATTGACTAATGTTTTTCAAGGGGAAAAATGTGTAATTTAAGTCAAAAATGTGGGGATAAATTAATTATGTTATTCAACAATATGGGAACAAGGTCCTTCTCCTATTAGATGGAGCTAACTTTATTGAAAACCAAAAATGATGCAGTAAAGGGAAACTATTCACAACAAAAATGTTTTTTAGCAGGGCATTAATTTTAACCATAAAGTATAAAAAGGTGGTATAAAGGAAATATGAAGGGAGAATGATATAGTAAATAAATATACATATAAAGGTAGAATAAAAATAAATCTAGTGGTCCAAACTCAAAGACTTACTAGAAATGTAAAAAATGAGGGTGACTTTAATATAAGGAAACCTTTCTCATTTAATAGGTAGAAAAGACATTATATGTCCATAATAACATACAACATACACCAAAATAATTATCTAATTTGATAACAATAATATGAAAACTATCTTGTATTTATTTTTAAAAAGAGTAAAATTACTATTTTCACCCCATCAAGGTTTCACTATTTGTAGAAATTAAGAATGTAGATTCAAAGAAGAAATTTCAAATCCCCATTTTTTTGACTAATTAATCATAATCTCATAATTTTTTTGAAAAAAATAATCAAATATATATGTATGTACACACATACATTGTCCATAAAGAGATTCTGAACATAAATTTTACAAAATTTCTCCTTATATTTATTCTTATCAAGCTACAAATATAATATCCTCTTTCTCTATTTTTATGGAAAAGTGTTACTATTAGAAACTTTTAAACTTGTAATTATAGGTTTGAATGGTTGGTTATGGTGCATAACCACATTTTTTTCATTTTTAGGGGCTTGTAAAATCACATAAGTTAATTCACATAACTTAAAACGTGCAAAACATGTTAAATAATTTTCACAACTTGTAAAAATGCCTTAGTATTTTTACATGACTTAAAAAAGTAAAATTAAAAATTTTCATAACTTTAAAACTTGAAAGATAAATTTTCATAACTTTTAAAAGTGAAATGATAATTTGTACTACTTGTAAAAGTGCGTTAATGTTTTTGTATGACTTGAAACTTGTAAAAGTGCATTTACAAATTCACACACATTGAAAAAGCACGATGACATATCAACACAACTTGAAAAATTGAGTTGAAAAATTCACATCACTTGAAAAAGTTCAATGAAAAATATGGATGACTTGCAAAAGTGCATTGTTGTTTTTGCAACACATAAAAATTGTGAACTTTGCCCTATTTCTTCAATTATAATTTTCCCCTTTGATTTTAAAAGTTCAATATGAAGTTTATGTACTGTGGGTCATATATGAAAATTTTATTCATCAAATTATATTTAAAACACATTATATGAGAGACAAAATGGAGTTTATATGTAAAATTTATGGACAAAGGGAACTTGGACCCTACTTTTGTAGATGTGGGAACTTCACCCTACTTTTACAACTGTGATTCACCCCCCTTCATTTTTTTATGTCCAAGATGAAGTTTTTCACCATGTTTAATTAATGCATAATTTTATTAATCAAGTTTATTTATAACACATCAAATTAGATCTAAATAAAAGTTTTGATGTGAAATTTAAGGCCCAATGGAGATTGGACCCTACTCAAACACACCTAGAATTTTGCCTTGCTTTTACAACTATGATTCTTCTCCTTGATTTTATAAGTCCAATATGAAGTTTTTTCACCATGTGTCCTTAAGATAAAATTTTATTCATAAAATTATATTTCAAATGAATTTAATGAGAGCCAAAATAGAGTTCAAATGAGAAATTTATGGCCTGAGGGAGATTGGACCTTGTTTAAATACATGGCAAGTTCCACTATATATTCAAACACATGGCAAGTACCCTGGTCTACTTGGATAGATGTCAAGTTCCCTAGCATACTTGGACATATGTCAGGTTCCATATCTTAAACTTATATCTACAATTCTCCTTCTTTATTTTAAAAATTTGAGATGAAGTTTTTATACCCAGTGTTTATAGTCAAAATTCATATCTTAGGTTTGGTCTCCATATTAGAAAAAAAGTTAGGAGCTTTTAGAGAAGTTTGATTTTTCCTTAAATTTTCACTTATTACATGATTATAATTGAGTCTACCTATATTTATACCACTTCATTAATGATTTCCATCTCATCCTTCATGAATAATCTTTCATACATCTAAGTTTGGTAAACCTATATATAACATTATCCAACATCAAGCATCCTATTGTGACTATCTAGTTATAAAATCATTTAGAAACTTGTCTTCAAGTGTTTAACTTATATACAAAGTATTATTTAAGAATAATGATTAATTATCATTCACAAATTCACCTCTTTTACCCTTAAAATATCACTTACATCTCATATGTAAGAGTAGTCTTCATAACCTATATTAAAAGTTGTATCCTTGATTCTATCTACCTTTGTAGCTTGATTTCCATGATGACAAGAATATTAAAATGACATAAAAGGAAGAAATAATTTATGAGAAGTTTTCATACCTTAGGCTTCAATAAAAATTCTCACCTTGTTTTGTTGAAAGAGAAATTGTTGAAATAGCCTCAACATGCTTAACTTTGTGACTCCAAACTCCCAAATTAGGGGTGAATAAAATATTCTCTTTGAATGCATATTAATCCAAAATGATAGTTTGAAATCCAATAATAATTCACCATTTTAAAGGTCAAAGGATAAGTAGATATTATTATGTGACCCAAGCCTTATCCATTGAGATACAAAGTCGAAGGGTTATTTTGAATTTTTTTGTCCCTATCCTTAAAACACCCATAATTTCCTATATGAGCATAATTGGGGGTGTTATCATGAAATATAAAATTTAATGATAACACGTAGACATAAACAAGGTTCTTAAAATGGACAAATCACATGCTTTAGTCTATTTTTCTCTTCTATAATACAAAGATAGTTAGATAGTCAACCAAAAATGTTAAGTCTTATCCCTTTATTGTATTGACTGCATTTAGCATATGCCACTTGTCAAATCATTAAAATTTATTTTAGTATTTTACATTCAGATGTATGCTTGAATTATATATCTTAATATTTGATAAATTATACTAGTTTCCATCTTATTATGGTTTCTAAAACCAATTTAGGGCAAAACACTTTGTTGGAATATAAAAAAATTCTTTATGTAGGATTTGACCATTAACTAATCAACTTAAGTATAACTAAAGATGAAATTCCAAAAAATAAACTATTTTAGTTTTAAATAATGTATACTAAAAAAGATTATCAAAGAGTTTAAATCAAAGATCTGTGGAATACCAAATTTATGGGATAAGAAATGTTTACCTTAGTGCAAAAGCTGAAAATAGTAAAAGGAGATTTAAAGGATTGAAATATGTATAATTAAGAAAACACTTAGATAAAAAATTTAGAATTGAGGAGAAGATGAATAAGTTGGAAGAACTAATCCAGCATAAAGGATTATATCAACATTTGAAACTAATAGAATAAAAGTTAATGGAACATTATAATAGGGTCCTTATATAGGAGGAAATCTATCAAAAACATAAAGATAGAGTGAAATGGTTAAAGGAAGGTGATATATATTTTTTCCATATATCCACCATCATGTGAAGGAACTTGAAAAACATCTAATGAATAACCACATCTTAGATATTATTTATATTTTAGAAATATGACATGTGTTGAAGCTGCCAAACATTATAAAAATATGATCATTGAGGTACATTGTAAAATATATGAGGCTAAGAATAAGATCTTGGATATTATCCCCTATCTAATCTCAGTTACAGATAATAATTTTCTAAAAAAACTAATATTAGAGGGAGAAGTTAAGATGTCATTACCTTTTTCAAATGGGACAAATCTATTAGGCCTTATGGATTTATGTTTAACCATTTAATATGATGTGTTTTGGTTTAAGTTTAAAGAATTGAATAGCCTATACACAAGGATGAATAAAACTATTCTAGATTAGGCTAATTAGTTATAAACTTAGATAAATTAATATTATGAATTATAATGCTGAGTTATGATAAATATAAAATGTATATTCAAAATAATAATTTTATTGCATAAACACTAGGAAGAGATAATAATTAGGTCATCTGTAAATGAACAAGTAGATATAATAAGTACAAAGGTGGAAACATGTAGGGATAAGATCAAGATATAGTCATCAAATTATGTAAATATTATTTTTGGATACCTAACCACTTGTGTTAGCCTTGGGACTCTTGCATTGATGGAGGTGTCTTGATGTTGACATAACTATTTGATACAAAATATTCACTATATTATAAAATAACCATATGAATCCTTAAATGTTTTCTATCACCTTTATACTGATGTATTTTATTCATGAACATAATATTTAGATGACTATATGTGGATCAAACCCTAGCTCCTCACCTTAGGTCTTTGTACCTTGCCAAAGATGGGTTAGTGGGCTCATAGTGTCAATATGACATCAATGACCCCTATCTCAATGAGCACTTCCTACATAGCCAATACTCCAAGGAGGACCTTAGGTATATGTATCTCTCCCTTAGGTGTTGGCTTGTGTGTGTGCACAAGGGTGAAATAAACTATATGCATGAGTAGGCAATGATGTAGATTATAACTTGAAAAATATTTCTCATGGATTTTTCTTTGAGTAATTTAGACTTGTAATATGATTTATCCTATGACTAATATGAAAATAGGTAAGAATAAGACAATAAAACTTAGTTGTGAAATTGATTGAATGAGATTTAATAGGTGTTTACTTGGTATTTGATATATGGATAATGAATTGGATTAGATTTATATTTATACCACATATTTTTGGAAATATCTCATGGTAGGGTTAAATAAGACAAATAGGCTAACCCATATGTTTTAGAATGTTTTCAATTTTGGATGACTTTTTAAGGAATGGACACTTTCATCAATTCAAGTGTCCTTATATGGGACACAAGTGTTCATAGGCATGGAAGCTACTAATGATCTAAAACTAATAAGGAAGGATATATTTTAGGTTTTAGGATTTTTGTATGGTGTAGGAGATTTGTGTCATCATAAATGATAGGGTCAAACCATAAGATAAATAGTTAGGCACAATGAGATGGAGAATATGAGCCTTTGGGTAGTAGGAAGGTTTATAAATCAAGTGTAGATCCCTAATAGGCTTTTTTCAAGTATACAAGACTGAGATAATATATAGAATAGATTTTGGTATCTAAATTCCCCCTTAATATATTAATTCATAAGGATGAAATTAATAGTTTAAATGATATAAATGCTTATATGGGTGTGTATAACACACCTTGCCTTTGTTTAATCCCACTTTGAGTGTTTTTATGGTGTATGACCTATAACCAAGAGCATGTTAGAGAATAAATCAGTGCATATAATATTAAATTTGACATAATTGAAATTCTCAAAAATAAAGAGATCAAAGAAGGAGTACATTTATGTTAATGTAACCATGTTACCCCTTGGTACTTTGACTTGGTAAATATGATTTATTATGAAGCATTGGAACTGAGAGAGGTTCAAAACTTAACCTTGGAAATTTGAAGAGAGATATTGGAAGGTAATTATGACCCTAATATAGTGTTAAGGGTGAGTTGTGACATGACCATTGAGATCATTTAATCTCAAACACAACTCAAGTGACAATACAATAAAATACAAGTTAAGTGGTATAACCAACTCCACCTTAAAAAGGGAAGTAGTGTTAGGCCATTTTGGGTGTTTATTCTCAACCACACTACTAAAGTAAGCCAAATACTATATATAGGAAAGACTCAAAATGGTGTTTCCTATTGAAAACAATGATTATTGGTTAAGTATCAGTGTTTTTTGGGAAATAAGTTTGAATAATTTTGAATATGTATTTGTAATTTTTTTTGAACTTACATGGCATATGCAACTTTAATGTGTCTCAAGCTGAGGTACTTATTATCACTTGGATTTTCACCCTTTTATGATATGTCTCAGCTCTCCTCATCTAAGTGGAATAATTTAAACACATCTAGGCTATGTGTAGCCTAAGAATGAGGCGAATCTCTTGGTAAGGCTATCTCCCTTGATGTACCACTTGTAGAACACTAATACACCTAAAATTTATGAGGGAAAAGGGAGAGAAAAATTGAAAACAAACTATCCTAAGGGAGGTGATACACAAAAATAGTTGATGACTACCAACCAACTACATGTTACACATCAGAACAAGGGACTAACTCAACATACACTTCTCCAATCTGCATCTTCTCACATCAATATTTCATTATGAAGTTATGGATGAATGTTTAGGCTAGGAAGACTAGATAATAGGTATAAAATGACACTATTGATTAGGATAACTCACTCAACCTTGACACTTCATATGAACTACAAGAAGAAGCTTTCCAACTGTAAATAGGTGAGAGAATGAGATAATATGCTAAGGAAATAATAGTCATCACTAAGAAAGATCCATCATACAAGTAAAAAACACTATGAATAGTCATGGAAGAGGTAAAAATTAGTAGTATTATTGATAAAATTTTATGAAAATGAGTAGGTATTCACCATACTCAGGTGGAGCATAGTTTACAGAGGCCAAAATGGCTAGTTCTTATAGAACTTGAGAGAGAGAAGAGAAGAGAAGAGAGACATCTAAAGGTCACAAGGAAAATTTTCAAGATGATAAAAGGAGATAAATATTCATGATAAGAAGATTTGAAATGAACCATACAATTTTAGTAAGCACAAGTGTCACCCCAAGTCATGAAACTCATGAAAAGTGGCATGAAATTCCCTTTGCTAGCTTAAAAAACTACCTTCATGATTTAGCCCTATTTTAACGTCACAAAATTGACTAGGGATAGGCATTATTATTGGAATTAGAGGGAAGTATTTTATAAATTAATCTCTATTAATTTTTTATATTCCTACTCATCTAAAATCTCTTATAAGTGAGCCTTCATTGTATGTAGTCTAAAAAACTCCTTTTCAGTCACCCCTCACACTTGGCCTCAAATTTGGCTTAAATTTTACATGAAAATTCAGGGGATGGAGTGTATGACACTTTTAAATACTCTTCATGGCCTTATAATACTCAAGAACACCTTAAAAATCCATCCACTTGAAGTTTTCACACTTCTCACCATCATGCTCACTATGCCAGTTTTCACTGGCTAAGATGAAAGATATTTTTTGAATACTTAGGAGTTTTTTAAAGGAATTAAATATAAATAAGGAGTTATTATAAGTATATATATTCCTTTTAATCTTTATTACATCTCTTTAATGTTCCTATAACCTACACAATGCATAAAATAGTAAAAAATACCCTATTTTGTACTCCATCCATACAATTACATATAGTTAAAAAGTATGGGGAGGAGATTGAGAGAGTATTATACAATTTATAATCACTTTAATGGTCAAAATATTTCATTATATCAGCTATCCAACTTCATTTCCCTCATCGAGTCTTGACTAAGGGCTTGCAAGGGTTTTAGGCCTCTTCTATCCTTAAGATTTGTTCATAAAGCTCTAACATTGGAACTACCAAAAATTTTCAAAAATATGATATTAAATACCCATTTTAATTTATCCAAACCCCTTGGATCTTCATGAAAATTTTCAATAAAAATGTGAGCATTTGAAGTTACCATATCAAGTTATTTTCACACTTTATATAAGTCTAATGTAGCACAAAATATAAACTTGACTTTTCCATGGATTCCCATACATCCTAATAGATAAAAAATGTATAAATTCATCCCATTAACATGTTACAACTATATATAAAACTCACAAAGAAATATAAGTGAAGTTGGATCCCTAATTGGCTCTAGGTCACTTCAAGGCCTAATAGGCTTATCATGCATCCTACTAGTTTTGGATATTTGGACTGATATCTCATGGATAGGATGGTGTATCATGATTTTTAATACTTCATTAAATCTCAAAAATTCATCAAATATCTTTCCAATAACTCCTTTTCATTTCTTCCTCTTATTCACCAACTAGGATTAATTGAAGCTTGCTTGATTGAGTTGTGTGCAAGAGTGTTTTGGTCATTTTGAGAGGTCTAATATTGATTTAGTGATTCATATCACCAATTAAAATTTTATATACCTCAAAATATTTTACTTTGGGTTAAAAAATCTATATATTAAGTTTCTCACCCTCTTTGGCTTCATTTGCTTGTCTTGCCAAAACCTTGATTTTCTTGACTGGCTGACCTTTGTGACAAAATAGTGAGATATATCCCTCCATTTCAAGGAAAATTTAAGTTTTTATGAGTTTTATTATGTATTAATTAATATTTTTACCAAATTTATAAGCTATATTAATCCATTTAGGTGCCTAACCAGCTCAATTTGTCTAAAAAAAGGCCTCCAAAAGGATTATTTTCTTGCATTTTTCACTTCCACCTAAGAATGACCTCTCAAGGCTAACTCCAGTATTATTAGGTTTATTAAAAAAATTATAAACCATAAATTAATGTTAAATAATATTTTAATTCACTAAAAACCACTCTTCTCCCTTAAATTCTTCATCCTTACCTATTGAACAAAGCGTCCCCTAGTGCAACTGTACAGACTATCATTCTTGGGCTAGTATGAAGAGTAGATGTTCAAATTAAAGGAGTATTAGATATTTTTTAAACACTCTATTAAAATATCATTAACCATTTTCAATTTTTTATCAAACCTTCTTTCTCCTCCTAAGCATATTCATCTCTTTAGCTTCATCAAGACTACACACTCATTTGTAGGTGCATATAGGGCCTTAAAATGTCTGTGTAATCTTGTTTCACATTTACAAGGGATTTTAGAGATAATAATGGATAAAATGAAGGTAATATTAGGTATATTTAAACATTTTAACTCTCCCTTAACCTTTACCTTCAGTTTGAGCTCACCAAACTGTGTCTTCTCTCTCCTGACTATGATACCTTACTTTTTGATTCTTATAGGTGTATATTTACCTAATTAGACTTTGGTCATGATGTTTGAAGACCATAATTTAAGATTTAAATCCACATATCATATTATAATACTTTTATTCACCTTTAATTAGGTTACTATTTTCATACCCAACTGTAGGTGGACCTTTTCCTATGAAGGGACACCTGTGGGTGTCCATGGAACTTGAAACACTACATATTAACATGATCTTAATGATTTTCATGTCCATTGGTACACCATTAAAATAATAATTTCATTCCAAAACATGGTATTATACCTTGGTATTGCAACATTGGTTGAATGGGCCTCTTATAGCTCTGACTTGTAGATGATATTGTCTAAAATTAGTGCATAAATATGCAACTTTAGGCTTTTCCAATGACAAAATTCCATTTGTCATTTGCCTCTGAAACTTTACATAATAATTATACCATGTGTATACTGCAAGTTTTTCTCACCAATATGCATCAAATCCTTTTAAAAATTTATTATGAGATATCTACAAAATAGCTAGGTGCTCTATTTTGATCTTTTGGGGATTTGATCCCTGAATCAGTCATTTGACCTTAAAACATGTTTTCCAACCTCTATTTATCAATCTATCTTCTCAAATAGGTTTTTCATGCTCCAAAATACATTATGAAGTCATGGATGAATTCCTCCATGTGCTTTATCACCTAAATGAGTCCTCAAATCCTTGTTAATCCACCTGTAGATGCATGTTTTATATTCAAGGAGTGAGTGCAAATCTAGATAGTATGCAATATGTGTGAGTTTCAAGGAAGTTTATCCCTTTAAAATTTTTAAAATAAACTCTTATCACATTAAAAACCTTTATCAACTTAGACACTCCCTTTCAACATGAGATCTTCTCTATGAGGGCACCTGTAGGAGCACTTTGAGCTGCATATAGACATGTAGTGAGAACTGAGTATCGATAATGTGCATGGTTTTGACCATTTAATGAGTTTTAAGCCTAACTCCATACTTAAAAATGTATGTTCAAAACCTTGAATGGATCCAATGATCTATTCTCCTTATTTTCATGTAATTTTCCTCTTCCTTCATAGCACATGTAGATACATGTTCATGTTATGTAACTGTGTGTGTGATTGAGGTACTAGCACAATCACTTATTATTCCAAGTTAAGGTTAATAATTGATGTTATTTATGTGAGATTATGTTAAAAATCATTATAATTCCAATACACCTCCATGAACATGCTAGATAGGTTCTACACATGTGGTTCAACATGGATGCAAGTGAAATTAAGCAAAGAGTTGATTGTGAGCATGGCAAGACTAAATTTTGCTCAAATCATGGTGTGATGAAACCAAAAATGGAAAGAGGCAATAATATTTCCTTGATACATTTGAAACACCATATTTAATTCACATGAGATCTTTTTATAAGACCAACATTTTGAAACAAGGAAGAACTTGACTAAAATTTCACAATGATGACACCTTCCTACAACATCAGACAACTTGACCATAAAAAAACCATGAAACATGAAACAAAGCATGAAGATAATTTGAGAAGATATCCAAAATTTTATGGAGTCAATATCACTAACTGGATTGTATAGACCTATCCAAAATAGATTAAAACCTATAGGGTGCAAGAAATAGTGAGAAAAAAAACATAGTCATCTTGTAAAGGATGGTTAATAAATCATGGTTGAGAAATATTAAAAATATGGTTATTTAAATGGATATATATTACTGTAATACCACCTCCCAAATTAATTTGACCTGAAACCTCTTCAACTATCTG
This sequence comes from Torreya grandis, assembly GCA_037957365.1. Classification (NCBI taxonomy): domain Eukaryota; kingdom Viridiplantae; phylum Streptophyta; class Pinopsida; order Cupressales; family Taxaceae; genus Torreya; species Torreya grandis. The sequence continues at coordinate 976,384 of JARHVA010002158.1, read as the reverse complement.
TACCAAGGACAAACTTGCTGACCACTTCTGTGTGTCTAGAAAGGCAAAGAAGGAGTAGAATAGTTTTATCTCAAAAATTGAAATTATAAATCATGTAAATCATGTAAATAAACATTATTAAGATTAATATATGTTCCATATCCTTCTCCCATGTGTCAAATTCCTTCATGGGTCGTACAAGTGCCAAACTCCCCCTTTTCAGTTGATTACTTGATCTTCAATTAGATAACTTGCAATATTCAGATGGGACTGACACTCCTAATAGGGAATATGACATATTTAATGTTTTAAAATATATTAAGACACTTATACACCTTAAAAACCATTCCATTTGCATTTATGACCCCTAAAATCCTTCTAAATGACTCAAAATGACAAATTGACTAATGAGACCAAGACCAAGGTTGATATAACATTAAATGACATAAAAAGAGTTATATTAAACCCCATGAAAAAATATTAGACCCATTATAAACCCATAAAGTTAATTTTTTTCCTATAAGGATCCTAATTTGACCTCTAGGGTCAAATTTGGTCAATAATATCTATCAAAATGAAACCTATGATCTATAATTATCTTTAATATCTATCACAAATTTGAAAATATTTATCCTAAATATGATAAAATTGGTGCAATGTATAATATTATAACCCAAGTGTATATTTTAACCCTATAAATTGTATCTAATGCTATTAATTATGTAAACTATGTATGTGTGGAGGTCATGTCTCCATGACCTACCCACACTAATATGCCCCCCATTTTGAGGTGAGAGTAATGGAATATAGTAGTTACCTTACCTCAAAATGATAAGATAACTATATAATTTGTATATGAATCATGTATAATGTAGGAGTAACATGTTTAAGTAGATATTTAAATCAATATCACACAATGTGATCACAACAAACCATAAGATGCATAATATATATGATGTAAATGTCTAGAAAGTAATAGTACAAGCCCAAAAAATAATCAATCACACACACAAGAGCACTCAATGTTACACAAAAAGGTTTTAAGGAGACTACAAACAAAGGGTATATTCAAGTGTCGCACACTCAAAATAATGACATATTCAAATGCATATATAACAAAAGAAAGAAACATACAATAGTAAAAGGTCCAAAAATTAAGGGATATATTCAAATGTTTCACAATCAAGATAATAATAAGTAATAAAAAGACACTCAATGGAGTGACAATGTGACTTAATGAAGTATAACAAAATACATAAGCATATCACACTAGCATTTGCATATATGTGTTATAAAAAAATGCCATGTAACATAGAATATCAAGTACACTTTTAAATATGTAAACATGAGTATATACATGTGTAATCATTAGTATATAAGTTTAAAATGATAATGTTAAAGTGATCATAAAACAATCTAACCTATGTCGATCGTGATTAAGGAAGTAGATGCCCCCAATGTAGTGTATCATGCTAGAAGAAGAAAGGTCTAAAATATGTATGTACATGTATCATATATTTGGTGTATGCATATATCACACTCAAGTATGCATGAAACATATGTGTATCATGGAAAGAAATGAAATGTTATATACTAACATAAAGTAAACAACATAGATGCCAAGGAGCTAGTAAACATGTGAATTCTAAATATTTTTATATTTTTGAATTATGTGAATGTTTTTATATTTTTTATAATATTATATTTTTTTGGATTTTTGGAATTTTTTTGGATTTCTTGGAATATTTTTTTTGATTTGGTCAATGTGCATTGAATGGATTAAGTTTTTTATGATTGGAGTGTTTTGAGTGAAAAAGGTTCATAGCATGTTCCTCTTTTGCCCTTGTTTAGTAGAATTACCACCACCATCGTGTGGTACATGAACTAATCTTCCCTTGTAGACAAATGAAATAAATTGATGATTTTTATCTATTTTAACTTCCATTTTTTATATCCCAAATTTTTTTAATATAAAATTGTGTTGACTTGTATGGAGCATGACACATGGAAAACAAGAAATTGGTAATATTTTGTATCCCATTGATTTTTTCCAACTTCCTTTATGATGTAAATATTTAATAGTATAATCAAGTTATGAAAAACATCTTTCATTAAAAATGTTTCTTTCTTGGTAGGATCATTATGGTTATGGTGAAAATAATCTCCACCCATGAATAATGTAATTGTAAAATCTTTTGGAGAGGATGTTTTTTTCTTGGTTCAATTTGAAGTGGTTGTGGAGTATTTCCATCTTGTATTAGTCCCGTTTAAAGTAACTTTTTAAAATGTGTCATATAAAAATTTAGATTGCCACATGTTTATTCATTATATTCACTTGGTAATTCATTCCCATTGCATGTATCATGAACAATGTCTTTGTACTTTGTAGTAGATATATTTGATTCTTTGTTGTATTTGAGTAGGAAACAAGAATATTTATGCACATCCATATAAAGTGGATAAATTAGCTATAACAATTATGTAATAACCTTTATTTTAGTGGAGGAGTAATACCTCTACTAAATAACAATTTTAGTTATAAATCTAAAGGTCGATATACAAGTAATATGGTGAATTTTTGAATTGAATAACATAATCTTGAAGAGATTCATCATCATGTTGTTTGAAGTTATGTAAATGTTCCATTGTAAATTTTGGCACATTGTGTGTATTAAAGGCTAAGAAGAAAACATATAATTTCTTGAGTATAGTTAAGGAACCATATGGTAAAATATATAACCAATTTCAAGCTTCATGTATAGGGCTCATATGGAATGACTTTAATAATATTCTCTCATCTTTAGCCCAATTTTCATAATAATATACATATTGAATTATATGTTTGGAAGGATCTTCAAAACCAAAAAAATGAAATTAATATTGGCATGATAAACTCTTGTGGATAATAATATTCAAATACACATTTTTTAAGAGGTTGATTTTGGATAATGTCATAATTAGTAGGAGTAATGTAGGATGGCATTTATACTTTTAGAAGTGAAACTTGCCTTTGGAGGTCTCCTATAGCACTCATCATAAACATAATATAAGTAATAGGAATTGTTAAAATTTGAAAATATTTAATGATTGGTTTTAATTAAACACATATTTATAACATAATAATAATGGATTTTTCACCATTGTAAGTATATTTTTTATATTTGCATCACTTGAAACATTTAAAACTTTTGGTAATGGTATGTCCTTTGGAAATTTTGGAACCTTTGGTAATACTATATCATGTAAAAGTTTTAGAGTATTTGGTAATGGTATTTTAGAAACTAAAATATGATTTATATAGTAACTTAATCATATACACTTGAAAAATTGCTATCATAGTTGTATCTTTTAGTTCTAGACCTGCACACTATCAAAAAACTCATGTTCACTATCTCTTTGTGCCTAAATTACTTATCTCTTAGTTTGACCATTTTTTTCTATTGACCAAGCCTTTTATATTATGTAAAAATATCTAAACCTCAGTTATATCCTTCACTTCTAGCTCTAGACCTATACCTATTTTTTATCTCTTTAGACACTTGCATCTAATATAGACACATGCATTGATGCAAGTGCCCACTTTTATTAAAAAGTGTCCAGTGCCCAAAAGTCATCCAAATTTATAAAATAAACGTATCCTAAAGGTTGATATAAGTGATTTTATGTGATATTTTTAAAAAAATTATTGGTATATATACAAGATCAACCCTCATTCATAACCTACCTGGAAACACCAAGAAATCACGTACAACTCACAAGGAAATATACCAAGAAAAAATAAATCAAGCATTAAAATGAGAAAACCTACATTATTCATACTTATTTATATATCAGTCATAGGATTAGTATTTACATAGGTTTGAGGCATTCAAGGATTAACCTATGAACCATATTTTCCATGTTATAAGCTAGGTCACTACATGTATTTTCTTATCACACATTATATCCTTATTCACACACAAGCCAACACGTAGGGGAGAATTACATAAGTCTAAGTCCCTCTTTGAAGTATTATATATGTAGGTAGTTCTGATTGATCGAGAGGTGTTTGGGGAACTCAAAACTATGAGCCTACTAACCCATTTTTTCTATAGTCACTCCAAGGGTGAAGAGCTAAGGTTTGATCATTTGAGAAAAAAGAAAAAAGCTAGGCACATGATATGAAGACATCAAAATAAAGGCAACATAAAACCTTAAAGTATCTAATTGGTCACATCTATATATAATCAATATTTATTATAGGACACCTATGGTAGGGTTAGATACCTGCATTAACATAATTTTCTAGATCTAATGCAAGTGTCTAAGGCCATAAAGAGAACATTCCTAGAATATGACAATTGTTTTAGGAGCACCTTCTAGTCCACTTTCAGCATGTTCCAAATTATACCTACATGTGCACATTAATCCAACTAAGTATAATTTATTTCCAATTCATATCAATATCTATCAATAGTTGTGGTTTACTATTTTTTGCAATTTCAGTTGTATAAATTTAGAATATTATTTGTTTGAGTTTTCTATTAATTAGTCTAATCACTAGATTAGTTCACCATATTTATGTAAAATCTAATACAATCCCATTAACCCTATAACCACATTACTAAAATTTAGGGTTAAACATTTGGTGAACCCAACTTTTGGTCTCCAAACCCTAGTGGACTTAGGGTTTCTTACTTTTTCCTTGACTTCAAATTTTTAAACTAAAAATATTTTAAAATTAGATTTCCATTTATATTAAAGGAGTTCATTATGTATGAATATATTATTTATTTAATTTTTAAATATTTCAAAGTATCCCTTGTTTGTTTTGCTTCATACATGGCTAAATTAAACAAAAATCTAAGAAAGGAAGAATTAATTATATCTATATAACTCCTTTTGTAATACTATAGATCTAGTATCTAGATGTTAATGTTCATGCTCGTAGCCCTTTATTCCACCTAGATCATATTCAAGTGACAACTACCATCCCACACCCATGAATTATATTCGATTCCACAATTCATGTTGCCACTACTTTGTAAGGGTGCCCAATCTATCCCTCCACCTGTTACTATATAATAGTTTCTCCTTAAGCCTAAACTTGTTATCAAATAAAAAGGATATGATATTATTAACCAATTGAGAAACACACATGATAAAATTTCAATCTTTGGACTCCTAAATAAATCTACTATCTGAAAGGATATTTTATACAAAACATTACATGAAACCCAAATACCAAGTTATATTGAACTAACTTATTTTTCAGATATTATGAAAGATATCAAAAATGATTCAAATCTTATTACCTTTGATACAAAATATTTAACATAAAAATATATTATTCACCAATATTTATCTTTGTTCATAAAAGTGAGTATGCATAATATGAGAATCAAAGGGGTGTTAGTTTATAATGGTTCAAGCCTAAAAATTTAGAGCATAAATTTCTTAACCACCATAATTATTAGGACCAACATTATTCAAAAATCAGATTTGAATATTAAATAATTTGATAATTCATGTAGCTCTCTAGTTAGACAAATCATATTATATGAGACATTTGGGCCAAAAAATGTTCTAACTACATTCCAAGTAATGACTTAGTCATTTCAATATAATTTAGTTTAAGGTAGACCATGGATACATACCATGAAAGCCTTCCCATATAGATTAAATTAATGTGTTAAATTTATTCATCATGGGACCTTATTAATAATTATTTCTAATAATGAACCCTTTAAATTTTTCAAAATGATAAATTCTGACACATAAGGGACACCTAAAGTGGTACCACCTAAACAATGTATTCCACTTGAAAACATATGAACTTATGAAATGGGTGAGCCAATAATAATGACTCCTTTACCTCAAGAAAAAAATAAAACAATAACCATTTAGGTACACATGGATTCACATTCAAAGTAAGAAGAATTACCAAAATAAGCAATAATATCAAAAATACAAGAAATTCAAACTTTTGAGCTTCCTTTATTAGTCAATAGTAAACAACAAGATGATAAAGTTTTATATTACTATGATAGTGATAATTAAATTACTCATGATATGACCAATGAACAATTTTAAAAACTTATATTCAATACATACATAGCCTATTCACACCTACATGGCATGGTACATATAAGTTAAATTCATCACTAGAGGATATAAAAGCACATTCAAATAAGGGCAAGACAAAAGTACCATAGGAATATGTAAATTCTTGTTGTTCAATCCATACCTCTTGGATAAAAACATTAAGACAACCTTAAAAAGGAATAATACAAATACACCATGTGAAAAATGTGGAGTCCTCATAAAAACTTCCACAATAGTTTATCCAAATCTTAGAAAACCAAGATTTTATAGATTTAATTCTTTCCATGTTACTTGAGCATTGCATGATATCTTTACCTCCTAATAGACATAGATTGTGAAATAAAATCACTCTTAAAGAGGGGTCACTATTTTTTTCTTATCATCGACTCACTAACCATAATACAAATAATTATGTGGTAATGAAAAACCATATTTAAAAATACAAAGGTGAGGGGCATATACAAATTGTGCCTAAAAAGTGAAAATGATCAAATACTTCCAATCCTTCCACATAAAAACCAATATTCAATGAAATAAAGGCATGAAACTCTAACCATTACTATGAATATTTATGAAACTTATTATTAACACAATAAAATTAACACAAATAATCATGAGACATTTTGTACTATTTCATGTTTATGGCAGTTGGGCCATGATGTACATGAGTAGCAACATTGCCCACGTTTCCTTAATTCCTTTGGATACATCATGATACTAATATCATACAAACCAAAAGTGGTTCATACACCAATATGGGTAATGAAACAACTACTAAATATAACTTTCTAGTTTGGGAAATAATGGTTGGAAGATAAGAAAGAATTTGTCAATCAAACAAATATTACCTTTTTTTACCAGTTTGAAAATAAAGAAGTTTGCATTACACATGATGGGTTTGATTATAAAACCATAGTAAAAATTTACAATAATAAATTACTATAGAACATTGAAGTAGTGGAAATAATAAAACATAAGAGGTTTTGGAAAGTAAAGGACACACTTCCTGATGCCTTGGTTAATAAGTTAAAAGATTTACAAATCTAAATCAAATATTAAAAAATACAAAAACTTTCAAAAAAACTTAATAATAATATTTTTTAGCATGTTCCTAGTTTTAATATTTCTTATATATATTATTTTCTCCATGTTAGTAGATAACATATCATTCTTTTTCTATATACACAAGTTTTTCACACTTTATTTGAGTATGATACATGTATACCTAGATACAAGATATATGCACATACAAATGTTAGACCTTCCCTCTGCTCACATCATAAGTACATTGGGGGAATCTACTTATTTGATTAGGATACACCCAGGTTATACTATTATATGATAACTTTCCATTATCATGTTTGAGCTTATATACTTATACATGCCTATGTCCATGTTTATATCTTTTATAGGGTACTTGATATGCTACACACTAAATATTTTAAAAACACATATGTTTAGGAAATAGTATGTTATGTTCATGTTGGTTTCCTATATTCCATGATTTGATTTATGCATTTCATTGATTGTGTTCCTTGTTTTCTATTATCTTTCATTTTATTACATGTTTGATCATTTTAATATGCTCCATTGATTGTGGCCCCTGTGCCTTTGCTTGCCTATTTGAGCATTTAGATATGTCACTCTATGTTGTATTTGGAAATTTGAATATGTCATTTATATGATTTTTGGACATTCAAATAAGTCATGTCCCTTTTATTGTGCAACATTTAAACATGCCCCTTGTGTGAGGTCTCTTTGGACCATTTCCTTTTGATTTTCTTTTGAGTGCTCTTGTGTGGGTGTGATTAATTGATTGTTGAGATTGCACTATTACTCTATAGACATTAGCATGATCTACATAATTCATCTTAGGACTTGATGTGATAACATATTACATCCCTCAATGATATATATACCTAGACAAGTAACTCTTATATGTTACATGATCCATACATAGCTTATATAGATATGTTATCATTTTAAGGTAAGGTAACTATCATATTTTATTTCCCCTCACCTCAAAATGGGGGGAACATATCAGTGGGGGAATGCCATAGAGGCATGGATTACACATTTTTATAGTTCTATATTATAGTGGGGATATGTTAAAAAAGGCTTGACCTCCAAACTTATTCAGTACTTAACATATCAAAATTATAATAGGGGCATATTATGGAAACATGTTTTCCACATTTACACCAATTATCATATTTATTAAGATTTAGTGGGTTCATGTCATATAAACATGTCCTCCACACTTGGATTAATTTCAAAATCACTATATTTCATAGTTATATGATTCATATACATATTTGTGGCAATATTTTATACATTGGTATTGTTATTATACCTAGATTTAAACTTGAGACATATATTAGGTGCATATGCCATGAAAAAGGGAACCTAATATTTTAAAATCAAATAATATTCTAGATTTCAAATACTATTATGAATTATTATCATATACAATATGGACTATTATTGAGCCAATCTACTACAATAGTTGGTTCACCTTTGGAAGGTTGAGTTGATTAAATCACTCAATCTTACCAAAATTACAAGTTAGATTTAATTAAATTATCTAAATTTACAAAAATTATAGGTTATATTTGATTAAATCATCCACACTAACCTAATATATAGTGTGAGTTAATCAAAATTATCACACTGACTAGATTATGCACATATTTGGGTTACATAATTGAGATGAAATAAGCTCACTAGTCATGTTATAACTCACCTTTACACCAAAGTTGGGGGAATGTGTCATTAAATCCATTTATATATATATATATATATATATATATATATATAAACTAGATTATGCACATATTTGGGTTACATAATTGAGATGAAATAAGCTCACTGGTCATGTTATAACTCACCTTTACACCAAAGTTGGGGGAATGTGTCATTAAATACCTATATATATATATATATATATATATATATATATATATATATATATATATATATATATATATATATATATATTTATGAATTTAAATATTAAAAATTATCCTAATCTCAACTTTAATGCTTCATAATGAGGAATCATTTAAAATCAAATTGCCAAAAGGCAAGTTAGTTGTACCGATACACAGGTGTACTCATAACATTACTCCTTTTAATTTCAATAATTTCAAATTATTTTAATTTGAGATTTTATAAAATTATTATATAATATAACATGCTCTTGGTTTTAGGTTAGTCACCAACAATGCACTCAAGGTGGGCTCATGCAAATAAAAAGTGTGTTGTACACACCTAGGTACACATTTCTTTACTTTGAACTAGCAATTTCATTACTATATTTAATGGGAGGAAAATGTTGATACTAAAATCTGATTTATATAGTACCTTTGTATTTTACACTTGGAAAATACCTATCATGGTTATACCTTTTAGTTATAGAACTACCCATTATTGAAAGACTTGCATTCATTATCTCTTTGTGCATAAATTACTTATCTCTTAGTCTGACCAATGTTATTCTAATGACCAGGTATTCTATACCATGTAAAAAACTCTAAAGTTGATTATTATCCTTTAATGATAGTTTTAAAAATATACCTTTTTTATTTATTTGAACACTTGCATCCTAGAGTGACACCTACATCAATGTAAGTGTCTACTTTTCCTATAAAGTGTATAGTGCCTCAAAGTCATGTAATTTTGAAAAACAAATGTATCCTAAAGGTTGAATTAAGTGATTTTATGTAATATATTAAGAAAAGGGATTTGTATATATTAAATATCAACCTTCATTCACATACCACCTAGAAACACCTCGAAATCACATCCAACACACAAGGTAAAATATCAAGAAGTACTCAATCAAGCATTAAAGTGAGAAAACCTACCCTATTCATCCCTATTTCTATATCTTCCATAGGATTAATATTTACATAGGTTTAAAGCATTAAAATAACAACCCATGGGCCATATTTACCAAGTTACAAGCTAGGCCACTACATGTCTTTGTTTATCACACATTGAATCCTTGTGCACACTCAAGCCAACATGTAGGGGAGAAATAAATAAGTCTGAGTCCCTCTTGAAAGTATTGGCTATTTAGTTAGTTCCCATTTACATAGGGGTCCTTTGGGTATCTTGACACCATGATCCCACTAAACCATTTTTCCCATAGTCACTCCAAGGGTGAAGATCTAGAGTTTGATCATTTGACAAAGATAAATAGCCTATGTACATAATATGAAGAAATCATAACAAATAAATAAATAAACCTAGAAATATCCCCTAGGTCACATATAAATCTAGTAAATATTCCATACATGACACCTATGGTAGAGTTAGACACCTACATCAACATAATTGTCCTGATCTACCATAACCATCCAAGGCCATAAAAAAAATATTCCTATAGTTTGATGACATCTATAGGATCACCTTCCAGTCACTTCTATCCTAATCTAGATCAAACAATCAACTATCATTTATTTCCAATTCATTACAATATTTATCAATGTTGTGCTTTACTATTTTTAGTAATCTTAGTTGTATAAATTCAAAATATTATTTTATGAGTTTTATATTAATTAGCCTACGTATGAGATTAGTTCATCATATTTGTGTGAAATATAATCTAATCCCCTTAACCCTATATACCGCATTACCAAAATTTAGGGTTAAATATGTATGTACTATAAAATCTTTTGAATATCTAGTAATGACACCTCATTTGAGAGTTTTAACATATTTGGTAATGATGCATCATTTAAAAACCTTATTACCTTTAGTAATTGCACATTGTTGAAAATGTTAAAACCTTTTCTAGTTGTGCATTTTTTTGAGTTTTCAATGAATCCATGATATCCTTGTAAATATTACAAAAAGTTTCATGATCAAAATATGGAAGATTGGAACTCTCATTATTAATAATGAGTGCATTATTTTTAAATTTAGTAACCTTTGGTAATTGTATTATTTTTCATGGAGAAACCTTCCCATAATTTTATATTTTTAAATAAGTCATGATACCCTAGTGAATATTAAAAAAAAATCATGATTAAATAAAGGAATATTTGGCCCATTTGTATCCATTTTTTTAAGAGGATGATGACCTACCCTTTTTGGTTACTAATAGTATGGATTATGAACCCAACATAGGTTGTTAGTGAATAATGGGAGTGGGATGGTGATTACTAGAACCTAGATGGGTTGACTTATTTTGTTCATTTAGTAATATTTAAAATTTCCTATGCTTAATATCCATGTCTTTATAAATATATACCTCTTCTTGTTCATATGTTAGGCTTGATCTTAAAAATGGTAACATGGGGGAAACCTTTATTTTATCTTTGGTAAAATAAAGAATAAAATAAATTATAAATAAAGTATGAAACCCTAGGAAGCTGAAAAACCCTAGAGAAACTAGTGGTAGCACAAGAAGACTCAGTTGTTGGGTCACCAAATGTTTAACCCTTTTTAAAGATGCATTTTGGTTTAGGGTTAAAGGGTAGACTATCCTATACAAAAGGATGAATAAAACTATTCTACATTAGGCCAATTAATTGAAAGCTCATATAAATGAATATTATGAATTAAAATGTTTGGTTATGATAAATATAGAAAGTAAATTCAAATAGTAGTTTGATTTTGTGAACACTAGGAAGAGATAATACTTAGCTTATATACAAATGCATAGGCAAATATGAGAAGTACATAAATAGAAATAGGAAAGTATAATATTAGGATCCAATTTTCATATTCTAGAAATATTATTTTTGGAGGCTTAGACACTTGTGTCATCCTTGGGACACTTATGTCAACTCAGGTGTTTTAATATTAATGTAATTGTCTAGTATATAACATTCAATATATTTTAGAGTAACCACTTGGAGCATTATAGGTTTTATATCACCTTTTTATTGATGTATTTTATTCATGAGTACAAGCTATAGATGATTATATGTGAATCAAAACCTAGCTCCTCACATTAGGTCTTTGTACCTTACCAAAAATGGGTTAGTGGTCTCACTATCTTGATTTGACCTCAAGGACCCCTTTGTCAATGAATGATACCTACATATACAATAATATAAGGAATTCCTTAGACATATGTATTTCTCCCCTATGTGTTAGCTTGTGTATGTGCACAAGGGTGAAATATACTATATGAAAGGGCATATAATGATCTAGCTTGTAACTTGATAAACACTACTCATGGGTTGTTATTTAAGTGATTCAAACCTATAATAAGTCAATCCTATGAATAATATGAAAATAAATAATAATAGGGTAGTATAACTCAATTCTACAATTGATTTAATGAACTTGAATAGGTGTTTACTTGGTATTTTCTTGATGAATAATGAATTAGCATAGATTTGTATTTATACCACACCTTTTGGAAATATCTCATGGTAAGATTAAATAAGAGAAATACCCTAAACCATATGTTTTAAATGTTTACACTTTGGATGAATTTTGATTATTGGACACTTGATAAGAATCTGGACACTTACACTAATGCAAGTGTCCCTATGTGGGACACAAGTGTCTATCAAGCCAAGAAGATATTGAGGATCTAAAACTGATAGTGAAGAATATATATATATATATATATATATATATATATATATATATATATATATATATATATATATATATATATATATATATATATATATATATATATATTTTAGGCTCTTTGTATAGTTTAGTATATTTGTATCATAACAAATGGTAGGGTTTGACCATAAAATAAGTAATTAGGCACAATGAAATGGTGAATACAAGCATTTTTATAGTAGGAAGGTCTAAAACTGAAGGATAGAAGTGTGATAGGTATTTTTCAAGAATATAAGACTGGGATGCTATATAAATCACATTTTAGTGTCTATACTTTCTTGTGGTAAATAATTTTAGAAAATTATTGGTAACAATGTGACTAATGTTGTTCAAAAATCATATAAGAATAAAATTGTTCTCAAGGAACTTAACTCTCAATTCATTTTTATTGTTCCTAAGTTTTAAAATGTCAAATAATTTAAATCCTTTATGCCCATTTATTTTTGAAATGTAATTTATAAGGTTAACTCAAAATTAATGGCAAACAAGTTTTAAGTTAATCTTCTAAAATTTATCTCTCATGAGGAAAGGGATTTGTAACCAGGAGGTAAATTCTTATTGTTATTATAATTTCCCATGAACTCATAATTTATGTATAAACTTAAAATCAATATAAATTTATAATTAAATTTGACATGAATAAGTATTTTTATCACATGAACTTAAATCTCCTACAAGGAATAATGGAGAAGCTTAGTTTCAATAATTATTTATGGGATTGGGTTGCTAGTTGTATCAACACCAAATAATATTTGGTTCTAGTGAATTTTGAGCTTGTTGGCTTATTTGGAACCTATAGAGGAATGAGGTATGTGGGATACCCTTCCTCCATAAATTATCTTAATTTTATTTGAGGAAATTGGGAGATGGTTAACATAACTCAAATCTTAGGGTGAGCTCAAAGGTATTGTTTTTGCTAACAATACTATAAGGAATACCAATCTTAAGTTTGTGGATCACACATGCCTAATAGGTGATAACTCTATCCAAGAGAAAAAATATATTAAATAAAAACTTGAATTGCACAAGAGGGATATGGGTGATTAACTAAATAATGACATACCATAAATGCCTTTCTTTAAAACTAATAGGTATGCCTAAACACTATATGTAAATAATTAGATAAAAATCTGGGTTTTATTCTTTGTACATACCTTGGGATTGATATCTTTGAAGGGATACCTATTATATGTCTTTAGAATACTTTGGTAGAAAAGGTGATGATAAATTTGGATGGATATAAAGATAAATGGTTTTATTTTATAAGTAAGATTCAAATTCATAAACCCTATATCTAGGATATGACTATCTATATGATGTTTGTGTTTTATCTGTATTGAGATTAATGTGGTTGATTAACCCTTATTATATATAAATGTTGTAAATGAAATTATATTACAATAAAAACAAATATACACAAATATGAATGTAAATTATTGAAATTAATTTGGAACTATATCTGACTAAATATAGAAAGTATAACAAAGGGATGAGATACTTAGCGATTAACTATTCCATGGAAAACTTGGATTATAAGCAGGTGTAAAGAAGGATAAAAAATTAGACTATAGGTTTCTATGATCAATATCTATACCTCTGTGTGTGTCTATATGGTATCATCAGTGTCAGGTTGGTACCATAAGACACTGTGTTCCCTATCTGATGATTATGTCTCTATAGAGTTGCCTTTATTTTGATATAGATAGCTGCATCTATTTTTAATTCAACCTTGTGTATGATATTTATTTTTGATTATGCATGATAGAAATTCATTTGATTCACTTGAAACCCTATGTCCACTTGTAGTGATATAATTAGGCCTATAAAAGGGGAAGAAAGATAAGTTGAGCTAACCCTAACCATTCCCCATCAAATGGTTGAGTGCTACCTACATATCCAATACTTTTAAGAGGGAATTCAAACTGCATGTATTTCTCCCCATCAGGTTAATGCTTGTAATTGTGATTGTTAAATATATTCAACCTATGATATAGCTATTAATACTTGGTGATTGAAAACTTTATATTGGACTTGGTAAATACATGCTCCTAACGAGTGATTTGAAAATTTATAAGAATAACATAATCTATGTTTGAATATGCTTGGTAAGTGATTTATATATTGGTAATAAACTTATACATATTTTATATTTATAGGATACTCTTTGGGTACCTTCTCACACCACATACACATAAAAAACAAGACAAGAGTAATGCCCTTCCTATTGCTAACATTGTTTACAAAAGATTCCTATTTTTAATTGGTCAAAGACTTTCATTTCATCAAATTTTATTATCTTACATGTTACATTTTACATATTACATAACCCCACTCAACTTAAAAATATTAAATATACTAGTTAATATTGGGTTAGAGGTGGGTTAAGGTTGAGTTTAGTAATCACAAAATTTATAATTTTTCTTTGAAATCATAAATATTATTATAAAAGATTCAATTTTGTATATCATAATCAAAACTTGGAAATCACTCATTAAATTTAAAAATGAGATTGGAATGTGGCCCACATTTCAATATTTTATATATACAATGATGTTACTTAATCAATACTAACATGGTACTTACCTGATATTAACATGATATTGCTTGATACTAATCTGGTACTTAGTTTATATTAACATCATATTTGCTCGATACTAACTTGGTACTTACATGCCATTTTCTTGATACATACTTAACACTTACCTAATTATTGCATGATGCATACATGATACTTTCCTCTAAAAAACTAATTTAAATGTATGGTGTGAAAATTACATATCCGTTATTTTAGACACAATATAATTATCTTAATATCATTCTAAGTTATCTTTTATTTTAGCTGGTCACTTAACACAATTAACATATGTTCATTCAAAAACCTCACTTGTCAATGTGTGTTAGATCCCTCACTTCACACTATTAACATATCTTCACTAGGAAATGTTGAAAAACTCTTTTATGAAATACTTATTTTCACATATATTATATTTTAGTTGTGAGTTTCATTTTTTTTATATCATTTATGTTAGTTGATCAGCTAGTGCAATCACACTGTGACATATGTTCATTGATAGGCTAATATAAGCACACTCTTAATTATGTTCATTGGTAGGATAATACAAGTACATTGTCATTTATGTTATTTGATCAGATATTATAAGTACATTTTCATTTTTGTTCACTTATTTTCTAATATAAAAACATACCAATGAATGTATCTTTATGTTCACTTGTTGACTAATACAAGATCAATGTCATTTATGTTAGATTATTGACTAATACAATCACATTATAGTTCTATTTTTTTAAAATTTTGAATTACCTTACCATTCATATATTTTTTATTTACATTATCTTGTAGTTGGGTTTAATTTTTTTTCTTTAGTTGCTCTATAATGTAATATTTTGCAAACCAACATGCATCACACATTCTCTATAAAGAAGAGAAATACCTAGAGCCTAATTTTTTCATCTCCCCATATTCTTAAAAATCAATATTCAACTAGAATACACTCAAGCTAGAGGGAAAATATTTGTTGCATACAATGATTGTATTTCCCATGGTGCTCATGTTGCCCATATATAAGAAAATAATGTTAATAAAAATAACTTGGATACTGACTTCATAATTCCACCATCATCAACAAATTCCAATATAATGGTTAGTAGTGTTTCTCAACACCCCAATAGTAGGAAACCTTTAAATATGATTTATGTGAATTTTAATCAAAATCTATTCAACATGGTAGGCCATTAAACTCTATGATGGTAGGATATCAAACTCCATTCATTAACATGATGACCATCAAACTCCCTTCATGGTAGGACATCAAACCGCATTCAATATTTTAATATATCAAACTCCCTTCATGGTAGGTGATTAAACTCCATTCAACATGGTAGGTCATAAAACTAAAAACAAGGGAGTTTTTGTAAAGTAAGTTGGTAGTCAACTTTTATTTACAAAATATGTGGACAAATATACAAATGATGTAAATTTAGACACAACATTTCATAATACACATTGTCTTAGTCAAGAAAATTTTATTACTCAACTTATTCAACCTCTAGTGAAAATTGAAGGCAATCAATCCAATGTCGCATGTGACGAACAACATTTATTTTAAGTAGCTGAGGAAAATGAAAAAGAAAAAATTAGATCACAAAACAATCAATCAAAGAAAGGATTTATAAACCTAAAGAAAGGGTTAGGATGATATTATCATCAAATGATAGAGGGAAAATACTCGTTTAAGGAGGTAGGGTCATGGTTCTATGGAAATCTATTGATGATGTGGATGAAAATGAGATTATTGATGAAATGGATTAATAAATAAGAATTATTATAAAATATATACAATGGAAAACACAATTATGTTCTTTGATAAATTGCTAAAAAAACTATAATCATTTATTATGGATGAGATCCATAATGAATTTAAGCCTTATAACTTAACATCGATGTTTGTTCAATCAAGCATTTCCCTTAAGACCTTGACATATTTAAAATAAATTGACACTCATGGAGTGATTCATGGGGTTAACATAACTTCAATTTGTGAAGAGAGGAAGTTGTGGGCAAAAGGATCTAAGGAAATGAATATAATATTGGATTGAGACTACAAGGATCTTAACTACAGTTAATCAAATGGATTGATTTTTGACAAGATTGTCATTCAACATGAAATAATTTTAAAGGTTTCTAAAATTTCTAATAATTTTATTAGGATTGTTATTTTCATTTTAATTAGTGACTCCATCTAGGAACTTGTTTTGTGTTATTTTTAACTAGGTAATAAAAGGCCTTTGAGATGAACAAAAGTATATAAATATAGTGATAATATGGCAATGCTACAGATATTTCCACATGTTGCAATTGTAGTCATCTAGAGGAGATGAGATCAATGTAATTGAATATGAGGAAAGGTATGTAAACTATTGGTTTTTGGGTTTAGATGACTTATATATTATAGACCATAATGAACTAAATTGAGTATTCATTTGTAAGATTGGAAACCTATATAATAAGTGGCTATGGTTGTTTTCTTCATGTTTAAGAGAGAGATGATCCCTAATAATCATGTTCAAGGAGACCATGCCTTAAAAATGATGAATTTAGTTTATCTATTTACTTTGGGTTGGTTAAGCAATGAGGTTATGGAGTGTAAACACAAGGAGATGAAAAATTTTAATACAAACTTTGGTGGAAGAATAGGCACTCCTATGGATTATAAAAACACATTTGAGCATAATAAAATGTTTCTATTTAATGAGATGAGAACACAATTCTTCAATTTCGTCATTGGATCAGAAAGCATGTTTCAAATGATGGTGAAAATAAAATAATTACCTTCAATCATTAAAACCCAACTTAGGGTTGAATATAAGATAATGCCCTAGGAAAAATTACAATGAATAAGGCAATGGAGTTTTCATCCCATTTCCATGATGTTAAAGATAAAATAATGAAACAAGTCTTCAAATCATGGTAAAAATAGGGTAGAAAAGCACTTAGTGTACCAAAAAAATTAACTAACTATATTCCAAGAACATGGCCCATAAGAAAATTTGGTGAAGAGGACAATATTGGAGCACATTATTTTGGAAAGAAGTGGAAAATCAAGGAGGATAAGGAACATCAAAAGATACTATTTTGCCAAAATGTTCAATCAAATTGTATGCTAGTAATGATGTTCATTCAAATTGTATGCTAGTATCATTTTGAGAAGTTTTATTATTATTTATTTTAATTGTCCATTTAATTAACCATATTTTTATCATCTTTATAAAATGAGTCAAAGAATTTTGGTTAAACAAAAGACCCTTAGGGATTTAGGGATGTTGTCGATACCACTGATATTGAAATAAGGAATGTGACCAAAGAAAATAGTGGCCCAATATCAATGATTGAAATTGAATAAGTAAATGTTTTAAATACCATGGAAAGGAAGACATGCCAAGGAAATGAGTCTATTCTTAATAAAAAATGAAAAAAAAACAAATAAAAATATGTATTTAAGGCTAGGGATGAACCATTGTATGTTGAATGGAGATATAAACTCATTGTATGTTGTATGGTGATTGAAAAGTGATTACTATTTATGACTATGTTTGTATGAGACATATATTTGGAAGTAAAAATGCATAGTTCATGTTAACAAATACATTTTGATGTAAAAATGAATGGTTCAAATTAATGAATACAATATAGGGTTGAAATGTATTACATGAATTTTTATTTTAGGATAAATCAAGACTCAAGATGAGTAAGAAGAATTAAAAAAGAAACTTATACATCACTCAATAACATGCTTAAAAATAACCATAATATAAAAATTTAATGTGTTAATAAACTATAAAACATGTAATTCCTTTAAGAATCAAAATTAAAAAAATACATTCTATTAAAAAGGGAACATTAGAGAATAATTGGGTATCATGTAAAAATCTAAGCAAGAGTAATCCTTTAAAACCAACAATTAAAAATTAAATATTGATAAGTAGTACTTTCATCAAATGAAACATAACATAAAATATATCCATATAAATCACATAAACCCTATAAATTTACATCATAATCTAACAAGTAAGTTGTACTTTCATCAAATGGAACAAAACATAAAGTATATCTAGGTACATCACGTAAACCTTGGTCAGGTACATAAAAAGTTAACAAAAAAGTAGCACTTTCATCAAATGAAACATAACATAAACCCTAACTAGGTACACCATAAGTTAAAAATTAATTATCACTCTCATGAATGAAACATAACATAAACCCTATCTAGGTACATCACATAAACACTAGATGGATAAATTTTAAGTCAATAGGTAACACTATGAGACATACATTCAAAAGTAAAAATGAACAGTTCTTGTTAACAAATACATTTGGATGTAAAAAATAATATTTCAAGTTAATTATTATAATATGGGATGAAATGTATTACATGACTTTTAATTTTAAGATAAATCAAGACCTAAGATGATTAATAATAATTAAGGAACTTATGCATCACTCAATAACATACTAAACAACAACCATAATATAAAAATATAATATGTTAATAAACTACATAACATGTAATGCCTTTAAAAATAAAAATCACATAATCTAATACTCTTAAAAAGGGAACATCATATAATAATCAGGTATCATGTAAAAATTTGAACAAGAGTAATGATTTAACAACTACCAAGTAAAAATTAACAATTAACACGTAACACTTTCATCAAATGAAACATAACATAAATTATATCCAAGTACATCACATAAATTTTATCCAAGTACATCACAAGTTAATAAACAACACTTTCATCAAATGAAATAAAACATAAACTATATCCAATTACATCACATAAACCCTATCCATGTACATCAAAATTTAACAACTAACATTTTCATGAAGTTAAACATAACATAAACCCTAGCTAGGTACATCACATAAACCATATATAGGTACAAAAAAAATTAAAAAGTAACAACCTCATTAAATGAAACATAAAATAAACCATGGCTTTGTACATCACATAAACCCTGATTAGGTACATCAAAATTCAGTAAGTAATTATCACTCTCATCAAATGAAACCTAATGTAAACAAGTAACATTATAAGTCTAAAATATCACACGTATATTTGTGAACCTCCTCATTAATTTGAACCACATCCTAATTCTTTATTCCTTTCTCAATTTCCATTTCATTTTACTCTACTTGCTTCTCAGCTCCCATTTCACTTTGGTTTTGATAACTAACATTAATTATGGATTGTCTAGATCCTGCTAGTTTTGATCTAGATGTGTCACACTGATCGAGGTTTAAATTGACATTATATGAAACATGTGAATGAAATAGAATGTAAAATTCAATATTACTTAACATTTACACATTTAAATGTTGTAAGTTTATTAAATCATTTATATGCACATTAATTGATGCAAGATAAAATATACTAGCATCAACATTATGGTTTTCCTTCAACCATTAAAATTATTAAATTTTTAATGGTTTCTTCATATAATTCTAGTGTGTTTGTTAAAATTTCAATTGAATTTAACAAATTTACATTCAACCCTTATAATATGTCACACCGACAACAACTCTTTCTATCAAATTAGACTAATATGTAACCTTCTTTTCCAATGTTTTCTTCTCAAATCAATATTATTTATATTCGACTCTTTATTTGTTTTATTCAACCATTTTCAATATTTTTTTAGGTTATCAATAATAAATATATAATAATTATTATATGCCATGTTTTCCATGTATAAATTTTAGATAGACATGATTGAGTCATTCACTTTTTTTCGTACAGGCATGACATGATCACTCCATCATAAAGCATGGATAGTAAACACTTTTTAGTAGATGTTTGATCCATAAAATATATCCTTTATTATTTTAAATATTTCAAAAATCTCATAATAATCAAGGTGGATAAAATAAACTAACACTTTGAAATTTTTCATTTCACATGATCAATGTTTAGATCATGAATGACAAGTTTCAATCTTAGACACTATTCACCATTTCTTCTACATAATTTTACAATAAATATGGCCCAAAAAAAACATAAATATTTATATTTGAATGGTTATAATTAATTAATTCTCTATTTTTAATTACAAGAGGATTTAATTCCTCCATATCATGCCTTTTATTAATCCCTAAATCAACTATGTGTTATTTCACTCTACATTCACTGAATACATGTGGAACTCTTTTCTATAAATAACCTTGTCTTTTATTTATGTACATTATTTAGGTAGGAACAAATTTAGAAAATCAAAAATGAAAATCCATCCAAATCATGTAAAAATTATTGAGAAGGATTTTCATCACTAGTCATAGTTTAACCTCTTCTTCTCCTAAGGAACCTAACAAATGTGTGGGAAAATCTACTTTCAATTCATCATCAATTTGAAAACATTAACTTTATTATTTATCATTTTCAAAATTCTACTATTCATTACTTATTAAAATATATTCCAAAAATACATTTCTATTTCTTTACAAATAAATATTTTTTCTACACCATATCAATGGTTCATCTGAAGGTGAAATTAAACCTTCATCCTCTACATTAATACAAATATTCTTATTCACTCTTCCCACACTCCTTGCATCAAAATTTATATTCAATCATTCATTTTCAAGCATATCAACATTATCATTTAGCCTGAATATTTAAGGTGTCATAGGGTTTTCTCTATTCATCAATTTATACTGAAGTAAATAATTTAATACTATTGCATAAAGAGAACATGTAAAAATCCCATGCCCTTATTGATAAATTTTATACAACTATTGAATGAATATTTTACATACATATGATGGAAAATTTTACTTTCTCCCTTTCATAATTATTACAACATACACATGCATCCACATGGAAATTTTTGTATTCCTTTCATTCATAAATAATATAGAAAGTGCAAATTTAGAAATTGATTTTAATATCTTACTTAGTAAACACTTGATACTATACCATTTATCTCTATTGATTACATTAGGAAAACCAAAAAAAGCTTTTAACATAAAATTATCTCTAGTAGTAGGACTCACATGGACATCCACAACCTCATTTCCATTTTTGGGTAAAATAAATACCTTATTAAATAAATTAGAGGTAGGTTTCAAGGTAATACCTTCACATTTTACCACAACATGATCTATTAAGCAATTATCCATGATCAGCTTCAATTGGTCATCATAAGGGCTGCAAACCAACATGTTTACTAATTTGGTAATCCAAAGATTAGTTAGAGTTGAATGTACAAAATATTTCTTCCAATACTTTCAACCTTAAGCATAACTATGAATCATATAAAAATCCTACCATTTCCATTATATAGATGACTTCTTAGGCTCCTAATGGGTGGTGATAACAATTTGCATGTCCAATGTATTTTTCACATTTTCTTCCTCAACTCCAATTAAGTTCTTTTGCTTATTTTGTTGCATATAGATACCCATAGACCCTTTCAATGTGATTCAATCTTGACTGCAATGGCTATATTACCTTATTTATTTACTATTTAGTTCTTAAAACTGATGATGACCTACTAAGATCAATTATTTTTTCATATAACTAAATGACAATGACATCATTAATTGATTATTAAGCATGACTTTAACACACATGAGTGGTATTTAAAAATATAAAATTAATTATGTATTCATCTATAGGATAATACATAAGTATTCAATCACAACATGTATTTTCATACCTTTGAATGTTTAAATGATTAGTTTGTAGGTGAATACATGTTATGATCAGGCTAATACATAAGTGTTAAACCACAACATGTATTTGCCTATTGGCCAATGCTTATATTTTTTCAGTAGGTGAATACATAAGCATATGATTTCACTTAAGTATGTTACTTACCTAATAAAATATATCATACAAAAAAATGTATTTAGTTATTAGTGAATAATATATTAGTTGGTAGGAGAATACAATTCTTTTATACATTCAAATAGGTATGTATCATACTTAAGTGAATCATATATAAGTAAAATTTAGCTAATTGATAAATAAAAAAGTAAAAAATTTACTTTATATGGTATAATATAAATTAAATCACATTTTAATCTACATTCTCACATGAAGCTACTATAAATGTGAATAAGGAGCTATCAAGTAAACATTTGACATATTGCCATGAGACTTTAACCTTTATTGTGTAGAAAACATAATCAATGGGAAGAGGGAAAGGGAAGAATAAATAAGTGGAGGAAAGCACCCAAGTAGTGTAGATGATGAATGAAATAAGCACTAAGAAAAGTAAAAGAGGGTTACCTAAAATTATAAATGAAGAAGATAGTAGGGAACTAATTCATAGTTCAAAAGAACTGAAGGATGTGTTAATTAAGACTAATTTATATGAATTTTTATGATGTTTGTGGATGTTAATGAATGTGAGGTGAACCAATTTGTATAAAAATACATCCCCATTGGAAATGAAGATTTTTTAGATGGAAAAATGGAGGTGAAAGGAGTCACCATTATAGTGTCTATAGACAACATTGTTGAAGCTATAAAATTATCTAATGGCAAGGACAATCTATGCATAAATTTTATATGGCTAGAAAATATCAATTCACTTAGGGACTTTATGAGATGTTTGATACCAAGGAGCAAGTAAAGGGAATAACACTAGCCCAAGGTTATTTTAGTAGAAATCTACAATCTCTATGGTATGAGACTACTAATATGGTAAGAAGATATATTTTTCAAAATAAACATCTTGGTGTGTTTTATACAAAATGTTATTCTAGTACTAGGCAATAATAAAAAAATAATTAGAAAGTAAATTATGCAAGCTAATTTTACTAGAACATAAAACTAATTGTATGGAAATGTAAAAATGGTGGATGTGAGGAGATAATACACCCATGTGTCACATATATTTTAATAGATTGTCAAAAGATAAAAATGAGGGAAGGGTCAATTCAAAATATTAAATCAACAACAAACAAATTGAGTAGTCTTAAGGTGAATAAAAAGTTGTAAGACTTAGAAAACTTGTCTCTTAGAAATGTATAGAAGAATAAGACACTATGATAGGAAACATGTAATAAAAATAGATTAAATTGGAATAAAATACTATCAAATTATAAGCTCAAGTAAAATTACTATGAGAATAAAATTATTATTTCAATAATTATCTAGAACAAAAAGAAATTAATGTCAAAAGGTTGGAAGATAGATTGGAAAGTACACAAGCTAAGCTACGACAAAAAATAATTGAGTTGATTGACTTGGAAGAAAGTTTAAATTATATGGCTAATGATATTGTATATAGAAAGGTGTGTGAAAACAAGTGTTATGTAGTGCAAAAACATTATCAGACCTAAATTTTAATATTAATGACTCAATGGCATGTAGGGATGATCTACTTAGGGAAAAAGAGCAAAAGATAAATAAATTGGTAATATATACTATAGAAAGGAATAAAAAAGAGTATATTTGGAACAAAAAATACAAGAAATGGAAGTAGTGATAATGTAGATGTCAAAAACTTTACATGATTCAATCATTTATATTGATAGATGTGATTCTAAAGTGAAAAACTTAAGAATATAAATTGATGATTTAAAAGCAAAAGAAATAGAGGTGCTGGAAAATTTATAAAAAATGGAATTGATGGAAAAGATTCCCAAAAATCATGTAATGAAGGATGTATACTATAGTGAAACACACCATCATGGAATGTAAGGTCAACAAAGTACAAAATTATGGGCATCATTCACACATTCTTGTGATATCTTCAGATATATCAATGCTATTTTGATTATAAATATTTGTAAAGGACACAATCTTATTACTATTATGATTCATTTTGAGACTATATTAGTTCTATTAAATCATGAATGACAAACACTTTTAATTTTAAATATTATATTTTATGGGAATATGTATAGACATATATATCCTCCAATTATTGTTCATGATCATTGTCACAATGTTGATTTAGGGTTATTTAATTTAAGTATTTAGTAATGATATGATGCACTCTAGTATTTGAAAGCATGGAATAATACTCTATTTTTGATCTACATGGTTTTGATTTGTTTTAAATTATAATAATCTTCTATTCCAAAGAAATTATCTCTTTGTAATGTTATCCAAACATACTTGCAAAATTGATACCAAAAAAATTATTTTTAGAATCAATAATAACTACAAATTAAAACAAGCTTAGATACAACCATAAGTTAAAAAATCTTCAATAAAATATTATATTTCATTAAAAAGAGATTCTAAAACTGATTTAAAGAAAATATTGTAACAAATTTAATACCTTAACAAGGAAATATGACAAATAATGAGCTTCATTTATTGTAAAAAATATTTCACAATAGAAAAAATGTATGAATTCATCTGGTATTAAATACTTTCATTATAACTCTAAATGGATGGCCCAAATACTCATGCCTAGTCCATAGAAAAATATAGGCTAGGTCCCATTGGTGAACATACCAATAAAATACACAATAAAATTAGTATACATACTCTTATTAATATATCAAAGTCTAAATGTTGGTCCCACATGGCACTTATCAGGAGGTTGGGTCTGATCAGTGGAACTTGAAGTTGCATGAAATCTATTATGAAATGTTTTCCATGTATATAAAACTTATTATTTCAAATTTTCATACCCTTTAAAAGTGAACTTGAGTGAGTTAATACATTTAACAATACTTGATGACACAAAATGCATAGTTAAAATTACATAGGTAACCATGAAGCTTTTATCTAAATAGGGTCTTTCCATAAAAATTTCACTTTCGAATCAAACTAAAACAACTGAGGTGGTTGAAAATTTTATTTAATAAAAGGTGAATATTGTGATGATGCACTCAATGGGGTTTTAAGACTCAAAGGTATGAATGTAATTCATTATGCATATCATATCCTGTAGAGGTGTCTAATCTAGTAGTGATGATATCATCATCACCTTACATTATAAGAAACTAAAAAACTATATGATTTTAATCAATGGTAGTGAAAAATAGGGATAAAAATGTTTCTCCAATCTGACTAGTTGGAACCCACCTTATAATAGAGTTAACAAGAAAATAAACATCAAGAGAGCCTACACTAAAAAAAATGCACACAATATTAAACAATTCATTGATATGAATATTACATCAAACTCAGTCATAAATAAAAAATTATGAAATAAAAAATGAAATATAACATAAAATTAAAAAAATATCATACCATCAATGATTTAAATTGGTATCATTAACCTTTATTTTATGTAAGGCACCTTATGTGGATGCAAATTTACACCCTCAATAAATTTACGACCTCTACTAATAATGTCTTTATGAATTAAAAAAATTATTACTCCAAAAAGTATTTGTCTAGTGGAAACATCTTCTAAACACTAATTTTTTTTATGAGATATGGAATTTTTAATGAGGCTTCATTAGATAAACTAGGTAATTTTTTGTAGTAAATGTAAACATACATGACCAAATTAATGGTAAAATTGATTGGATTTGAGGTTGGGATCATAAGCCCTTATAAATAAATGAATTTGTTCCTATCAAGTTGGAAAAAACAAAGTGAGGTAGAATGAGGAAAATAAAGGTTGTTTTGAAGTTTATTTGAGTGAGGAGGAGAAATATTATGAGGAAGGTAACTATGAAGTGTTAAATGACTAGGATATGAATATCTAGGATGAGAGCTCCATATCTAGAGGATGGATAAATAGGAGCTTTGAAAATACAAGATATGAACACCTTTATGGAGGTGTGGTTAAGAATAATACCCTTGTTCCATATAATCAAGTCAAAACTCAAGACCAAAATATTGAGGTTGATGTTGGGAACTTGAGGGTTCTTGATTTTTGGAAAGGTTCAATATACAAGGAATATGTTAGAAATTAGTTGGTATACCTCAAAATAATGCCCTCTCATGAGGGTGGAAAGAATGAATATGTATGGAATTTGGTGTTTAATAGGAAAACCAAATTCAAAAGGCCAATTTAACCAAGTGATAGAGTGACTAGGAGCACACAATCAAAGGAAAATATTTGACCTAGACCTAGGTACTCAGGTAGTTATCACTAGTATGTGTTTTAATGATTTTTTAAAAAGGGAAATATAAGAATCAACAAGAGTCTTGAGGTTTTGGAATATCAATGATGTTTGGAGGATAGTTTCTATTGATATGTTATTGGGAGGCTGACCTTTTTCTAATGGTTAGCAAAATTTTCCTACTGTTCTCTATTCATATATTATGTTTGTAGGTTAGTTTTTTAATTTTTATTTTGAGCTTTATCATTTTATATTTAGTGTCACTATTTTAGGTTGTGGTCCCCTTTCAAAACCCCTCATTTTTACCCTAATATTTTTTTTGAAAAAATAACCTACTCTTTCCAGTGGGGGAACATCTAGAATGGATCTAATGTAATAGCCTTGCTTAATTACTCTAATATTAATATCTATTTTTTCATCAATTTATTTCAAATCAGTCAAATTCAATAGAGATTTGATTTCACAATATGAAATATTGTTAGCATAAGATTTTCCTCTTCATCTACATAAACCATATGCACCAACAAGATTTTGTGCATATTCTCCATCCATAAATCATTTGTACTAAGGATGTAAAGGTTAAGATCATTGTTAGAACATTATAATAATGTCAATTCAAGGTTTCCTATGTGAGACTATGAATAAATATGTAAATAAATATATCTTATGAACATTATTTGTCATCTTTAATAAGATTAACATCATCAAACGTTGGTGTATATCCCTTGACTTAACAATTGGTGGAAAAACATGAAGATGGTATGAAATGGGTTTCTCATTTCCTTTAGTTTTTGAATCATAACCTGAGGAAGTTGAAATGATATTGTCAAATGAATATTTATGGTCTACCAATGACCTTCTTGAATTCTTTTGTCACTATAAATATACAAAAAAAGTAGCATCATATTTGCTCTCATTAGTACCCATAGATGATATAAATTTGACTGTTGCATATCTATTTTACTTTTGATAAAAATATCAAAGAGTAGTATCATTTGGAATCTTAGTACCTTAAACTCTATAAAAATTACTAGCATAACACTTTGCACAAAATTTAAGTGCTTCCTCAATAATTTTTGAATTACTACCCATGATTAATCATAAAGATTCTGAAAGGATTACCTTATAGATTAGGTTAAAAATACAATCATTGTTCACATTTTTCCCTAAAAAAAATAATAAAAAGGAATATAAAACTGAATAAAAATACCTCAATGGGAAATAATGTTGGAATTATATACTACAAAGAGTTAAATAAATCTTTAAAAATTCATATCATACAAAAAATGGTCAAAATTGAATGGTGAGTTATAAAAATATTCATTAGGGTTTTTATAAAAAATAATAAAATGAAGGTGATATACCATTTTAAGAGTCAAATCCCACTCCTCCCACTCACTTTCTTGCTCTCTTTATGTTTGAATTTTTCTTAAGCCTATTGTTATTCTATGGTGTGATTCTTCTGATAGGTTATCTCTTCTTCTATTTTAATGATCTTCCTACTTTAGAGTCTCAAAAATATTATTAATATGAAGTATGTCTTTTTTATTTAGTAAATTTTGAGGCCCTTAATGGTTTTATAATCACATAGATTAATGTTTTGAGCCATACAATTCTATATTAGGATTAGATCTTAGTTTATGTTCCTGAGTCCTTGTTCGTGTGTGGTATGGAAACAAAAATTTTATTTTACGAGTTAAATAGATTGGTCTCAAGGGATCTAAACCTCAGATTGAAGTTGGCAAAGATATACCGACTAGTCATTGGGACCAAAAAAAATAGTGGATAGAGGCTCTATTAAGGCCTTTTACACATAATTTTTGTTTTGCTAGAGTGGTATCCCTTACTTTGGAAAGAAGGTAGAGAATATATTATGGATCTTGGGATTACCTTTAAGGCTTAAAAAATTCTTATTGGATGACCACATTTTATTTTAGTTAGTTGATGTGAGTTTTTTGAGTGGTGACAATCATATTCATACTTCTTATTTCTAAGGAGGATGGATTATTGTTTTGGCTATGGTCATGGTTCTAAGTTTGGGGGATGGGGAATGGCTTAGGACTCTTGAGTTATAATTGAAATTAAACCACCAAGATATCAACATTAACGATCTTATATACCTTCAAACCCTTATTTTTTACTTTAATCTAGCTTATA
Source organism: Torreya grandis (assembly GCA_037957365.1). Lineage (NCBI taxonomy): Eukaryota > Viridiplantae > Streptophyta > Pinopsida > Cupressales > Taxaceae > Torreya > Torreya grandis. The sequence goes on along the minus strand of JARHVA010002158.1, from coordinate 947,006 downwards.
TGGTTTATTGTTGGTTTTCCTTTGTCTTTTGTAGCCTTGTGGTCTTTACATAGTGTTATCCATCCCTAACATAATTGGTTTAGATCAAAGAGAATATTAGGGTAGGATGAAGCTACGTTATAAGCTATTTGACATTTGATTTGGACTCTAGTTGCAACCTATGTATTGAGTTAGAGAATGATTTTATTATCAGGGTGTAGTTCCATCTAATTGTTTATTGATCAAGCTTTAGTTTCCCTAAATGTTTTTATCTTTCATGATGCTCTATTGAACTTGTCTCAAGTTATTTTCTCATGATAGGATACATAATGATAATGTTTAGTCGATTATCTTCCTATTTTTATCTGGTTCACATCTCAATGAACTTGTTTTAAGTTGTTTCTTCTTGAGTGTCATTATTTTATCTTATTAGTTTTAAAAAGGTTTTGGATTCTTGTCAAAAATCTCTTTTGGTTTCTTTGTAGTATATTTCTACTTCTTTTAGTCTCATGTTGACTCAATTTTGTAAATTTTAGATTTAATTTTAATGAAGAGACATGTTTTTGGTTATAGTCTATTAGTGACTTCATCTATTATTCAGTGGAAATTTTACTATTTAAGCATGTATGTTTTTTTTGTTTGAAACTTGTTGAATATATTCAAGATAATTGTAATAAGTATGAGGATTTGTAAAATCCCTCATCCCTGGTTCATGGCTCTAGTAAAAAGAATTTACCCTTAGCCAAAAAATAATCAAAAAGTGAGAGGCATCAAAAAAATTAAAAAAAAACATTGATCAATATCTTGCTACAAAAATATACATTAAACCAAAAAAAACACAAAATTTTTGTATTTTAAAAAAATGTTTTTAATAAAAACAACAAAAAATGTCGCAATATACTTAGGTTTTCCTACTACAAATTTGTGAATATGAATTAGCTTTGGTATTTTGGTACACATCTATTATGGGTAGTTTTTTTTTTTTAAATGTTATTATTTTGTTTTCAATTTAGATTATTTTTAAAAATGAAGTTTTTAAAAAAGTGGTTGAATTATCATTGAAACTTGCATCTTAAAATATAATGCTTTATTTAGGGTGTGGTTATTGAAAATATTTTTAGAATTATAATTATTATTAAAATTCACCAAAGCAAATATTAAATGTACGATAAAAAATATAAAGTAATATTTGTATTTAATTTTTTGAATATGAGAGATTTAGGGGTGGCTAATCTTTGATGCATGAAAAATGTACATGCTGACCCATATGAATGATTTGAATTTGGAATTTAATCATTTATTTCCAAGGGATGAAATAATAAAACTTAGGTGATGCCATTAGATGATATGTTCTCAGTTAGACATTATTGTCTAAGAGACATGAACAATGATATGATAATCTAGATATGACTAAGTAACATAGATAACTAGTTTGACATAGACTGTGGGATTTCCTATAGGTGACTTTGAGAAACATGGGAAGAATAGACTTGTAGAAGGCATGAGTATGTGAGAGAATTATGATGAAGATTCATGTTCATATGCACAAGTCATGTAGGGTGAAGGTAAGTAAACAATGACATTGCCAAATATCAATTACTATATCTTAATGTCTACAAATATCACCCTTTTATTTTAGTATTATAATTAAATAGAAATAATAGAGTAAAAGGATAAATAAACACACTTGAGTGTGTGCAATACACTTTGTATTTGGAAGATTCTCCACATGCACCTTGCTCTGCACCTTGCTCCTAACAAACCTATAATGAAAATTTAGTAGTCAATGTTCTTAGAAAATGCATATATCAAACTTTTAAATTGAAGAGGAAGGAAATAGTACATGTTTTTTATCAACATCTAGAATTAATTAGTGTATTAAATCTAATTAATATAAAATGAATAGAAGGATAACAAATACTGTAAAATGATTTGTATCTCATAGAATAAAAGTAAAGTATTGAAATGGATGAAAAATATAATAGGAAAAATATAATAGTAAAGTAAAGAATTAAAATAATATTAATATGAAAAATATAATAGGAATTATCTATTTTATGCATGTATGCTAATTTTGTGTGATAAAAAGATGGATGAAAATGATCAGCTCAGATTGATTATGTATGTCTAATATGAATTATGATTGTAATTACTGAGGGTTAGAATTGACTCAAAGGGGAAATGATTGAATGCCACTATGTTCCTCTATGGTTAGATATTGTCCTCTATAGATAATTAGGAAAATTAAGGCACAATCATGTTTATTAACTTGAAACATGCATATGTGCAAAAAATTAGCCTTTGGATGTGCACAAATGACCTACAAATGACTTATTCAAAGTTGAAACCCTAATAGGGATTACAATAGATGAAAAAATACAAAGATAAAGTGGGTATTATAATGGGTTGATTTGATCCCAATCATGACCATGATTATTTATCATTACCTATGTATCCAATACTAAAAAGATGGAAATCAAGACCGCATAGTTTTTCCACTTAAAATGCTTAGTGTGATTGTGATCCTTCTACTATATGCATGCATCTAGAGATGGATTGAATTATTTATAATTATTTACTTAAATTGGATAAAATAATCTCTTAACTTTATTAAGGAATGTTTCAAATGATTTCAATCAAATTTGGAAAGAATAGGGAAGATTTTTTCAGTGTGAAATAGTATGAGTGTGTCTTAATAGTGAAATTACCAAGTGATAAAATAGGTGACTTAGATGTGCCTTTATAGAAATATAAAAGGGAAAACCTCATTATATATATCCTAAAGTTACAGATCAACCTATAAGGGAGGATATAAATTTTAAAAATAGTTATTACTATGGGAAAAGGATAGATCAAACCCTAGACATTATTAGCTAGTTCATCCCATCCCATTCTGGTAGATTTTGTCTTAGAATGGTAATGTTTGAAATTAAGGATTTTGGATGTTTGTATATTTTTTTTTAATAATTAAAAACATTTATGTAGGCACAAAAAACTAAATTAGAAATGGATATGTCTATACAGGTACTTAGGCTAGAGTGAGGTGGCAAAAAAGGCCCAGATTAAGTGCTCAAGTCAATTAAAGTAAAAGTGGGAAAAAACTAACATTATCAAGTATTCATGAACAAATTTGAGTGAGTATATTTGTATCCCATTTAGTTTAAAAATTAAATTACTAGAGTAAAATTAAAGATACACCTAAGTGTGTACATCATAATTTTCATTTGAGTGGATAATTTAATCGTGTAGGTAAATTTAGCTTAACAAACCTTATAAAAGCTCATGAAGTAGTCATTTTATTCATTTGAAATTTGAAAAACCTTGGACTTTGAAAATTAAAAAATTGAAAAGAGAGAAAGGGAGGAATACACTTATATGTGTGAGACTAATATTTTTTTTAAATTTTTTTCTTGGAGATGATGCTTCCTAGAAGAATTGGAGAATTGGTGCTTCCATTAAGCACTTGGAGAGATTGGTTCCTTAGTTGAAAAAATGGAAAATTAAGGGTGATCAAGCCCCATTTTGGATTAAACATGAATAGAAGAAACCCATTTAAGTATGAAAAAAAATTAATTTTCATTTTTTTAATTTATAAATCCAAGACATAAATGGGTTGGAATCCATAATGGATTCACTAGCTATAATACTAGAAGGCGTCAAATCTCTAAGTTATGCATTATGAACTCTAAATGAATTAACCACGACAAATGACTTATAGATTCAACTGTAACTTTGTTTCTTAGTTCATATATGCATGATAAAAAGATCATGGAGAACATCCATGATCCTACCATGACCACAGATATAAAATAATATCAAAATTATGACATGAATATGTATCATGCCTCTATATGATAATTGTAAAATTTGTAACTATATGTAGATTTAAACTTATAATTTTTTTTTAATCTTGTCCATTAATTTGTATAATGAATCCAAAATGAATGAATATATAATTTGTTCCTGTAATGTGAGTTTATATTCATGGCATATGCTCTTATAATTTGTACCACTAATTAAATTTGAACTAGTATAAATTATTTGAAACTATATTATGTACCCAAAAATAATTTTTTTTTATCATAGAGGATTATCTCTTGTATGAAAATCCCATTGAATCCCCCCCCCCTTTTGAGGTGAAAATATGTAAATTAAAATTTACTCATACTAAAATAAAAGTTAATTGTATCATGTATATGAGGATATAATCATTGAGTAATGTAGCATATGTGCAACATCATAGTAAGATATGTATCATTCAAAGCATGTTTGTAATAGGCTCTTAACTTGACTAAAGGTTATTTCAAATTAATCTAGAGATGGATTGAATTATTGATAATTTTTCACTTAAATTGGATAAAATAGGATCTTAACTTGACTAAGGGTTGTTTCAAATTATTTCAATAGAATTTGGATATAATAAGGAATATTTTCTTAGTGTTCAAATAGTATAAGTGTGCCTCAATATTGAAATTGCCAAGTGATAACATAGGTGACTTATATGTGCCTTTATATCAATCAAAAAGGAAAAACCTCATGCTATCCATCGTAAATTTATATAACAACTTGAAAAGAAGGGTATAAATTTTAAAAATATTTGTTACTATGGGAAAAGGATAAGATCAAACCATAGGATATTATCAACTAGTTGGTCCCATCCCATTCTAGTAGATTTTGTCTTAGAAGGGTAATGTTTGAAATTAAGGATATAGGATATCTGTACAGATGCTTAGACAAGTTTTTAACAATTAAGAACATTTATGTAGGAACCAAAAATCTAACTTAGAAATGGATAGATCTATATAGGTACTTAAGATAGAGTAAAGTGATAAAAAATCCCAAATTAAGTACTCAATCAATTAAAGTAAAAGTGGGAAAAAACTGACATTATCAAGTATTCATGCCCAATTTTGAGTGACTATATTTGTTACACATTTAGTATAGAAATGAAATTACTAGATCAAAAATAAAGATACACCTAATTTTGTACATCATAATTTTCATTTTAGTGGATATTTCAGTCATGTAGGACAATTTGACTTAGCAAACCTTGGAAAAGCTCATGAAGCAGTTAGTTTATTCATTTGAAATTTGAAAAAAAATTAAACTTTGAAAATTAAAAAATTGAAAAGAGAGAAATGGAGGAATACACTTATATGTGTGAGACCAATGTTTTGTTTTTCATTTTTTCTTGGAGATGATGCCTTCTATAAGCATTGGATAATTGGTGATTCCATGAAACACTTGGAGAGATTGGTTGTTTAGTTGAACTAATGGAAAATTGAGGGTGATCAAGCCCCAATTTAGATTAAACATGAATATAAGATGAAACCCATTAAGGTATGCAAAAAAATTAATTTTCATTATTTGCATTTGTAACTCCAAGACACAACTAGGTGGAATCCACAAAGGATTCACTAACTATAATGTTGGAGGGTGTTGAATCTCCAAGTTATTCATTATGCACTCTAAATGAATCAACCACTACAAATGACTTATAGATTCAATTGCAACTTTTTTATTTAGTTCCTATGTGTACAATAAAAATATCATGGAGAACATCCATGTTCTTACCATGTTTGCAGATAGAAAATACTATCAAAAGTATGACATGAATATGTATCATGACCCTATATGATAATTGTAAAATATATAACTATATGTAGATGCAAATTTATAAATTATATTTGAATCTTGTGCATGAATTTGTATAATTAACCCAAAATGAATGAATCTATACTTTTTTCCTATAATATGAGTACATATTCATGGCATATGCCCCAATAACTTGTACCAATAATTTAATTTAAACTAGTATAAATTATTTGAAACTATATTATGTACCCAAAACTGATTTTTTCTCATAGAGGCTTATCTTTTGTATGAAAATACCATTGAAATCCCCCCTTTTGAGGTGAAAAGGTGTATCTTAAAATTCACTCATACTAAAATAAAAGGTAATTGCATCATGAATATGAAGATATAATCATTAAGTAATGTAGCATATGTGAAATTATATGTCATCATATTAAGATATGTATTATTCAAAGCATGTATGTAACATATGAGGCAAGGCCTAAAGTGTTAGATTTATATAAATATATCCATGAAGCTCATGTTAGTAGTTGTAATAGAATCATACACAATAGCTAGTGCATGATATGGATCATGGAACTCTTCAAACTTGAAAAGCTCAAAAAACACATAAAGTCAACAAGTGAAATGTCATACAATAAGGCTAAGGGTCACATATAATGGTCATGTTAAAATGCCGCATAATATTGCACACATAAGGCCAAGGGATACATAAAAAGACATTAATAATGTCACAACAAGGGATGCATTCAAATGTCACATGTAACAAATAAAGATCTCATAGAGATATTCAAGTAATTTTTTGCACATAAGGGATAATGTCCATCCACAATATATAAACAAAGTTATAATATAATATGTAAAAGTAATAGCATAAATGAAGCATAGAACTAGAAAAATAGTCTATCTTACGCCCTTAACCTATGACATGTCTAGGGATATGTGTGGCTGACTTGTGTCTTACATAACTCTTATATTATCTTATCACATCTCTCTATGTTCTTAGTAAGTTTGGCCTATGCAATAACCATGGCTAAGTAGATTATATTTAAGAGGTATTGGTTAGTATTTGATCATCATATTGTAAATTATGATATTATTACATTTTTGTGGTGGTTTCCCCATTAAAGTGTCCTAGCCATATTTATCAAGCATTATTCTCTTATATCAATTATTATTATGGATCTACATATTCTACACTTATTTATATGATATAATATTCTATTATGCAAACATATAATTATTTTAATTGCAATTAGTATCAAAGCTTCGATTTGAGAAAGTTTTTATAATGTTGCTTTTTATGGATTTGGTGTTACATATCTCCTATGATAGAAGGATAAAAACCATAACATGCAATTAAGGAATAGTTTTTTTTCCACTATAGTATTGTTAAAAGTGTTTTTTTTTAATAGTAAGAAAAAAGTCTAAAATAATTTTCACCCTTGTGAAAATTAGAAATCATTGGATTAATTTTAGTGAGATGATCTGATGCAGGAACATCACTCTTAGGGGCCAATTTTGTCATTTTTTGGGTTTTTTGCATTAATTTAGGTTGAGTAATGCCTTTTATGGATTTATAATTCCCCAATCATGTTTATATTTCAATTTGGTTAAATTTTAAATCTAGGATTTTCTTGCCAAAATTAGTTGTTTTGAAAATTTGAAAATTTGCTTTGTTTTAGGACCTATAAGGGTATGTTTAAGTCTTGAAAAAATTTATAAACATGTTTTAGGCCTAGAGTGTTATATAATTTGGAACTAAACTTTAGTGCTTGGTCACCTTTTAAACTTGTCATATAACCGTTGATAAACCTCTCCAAGTTAGTTACACTAGCTAAATATGATACAAAACGTGAAATTTTAGAATAAGGAATCAATTAGTTCATGTTTTTGGAGAGACAAAATTTTAAGGAAGGAAAAAAGAAAGCCCCTATTTTTAAAGAATCAAGATTGAGGCCCTTATTCTGGTGTTGCCTAGTTTTCTATTATAGACTATGTTCTCAAGGTTGATAACCAATTATACTATGATATTTTGTGAAAAAAAGTTTATTTAAATATTTTTGAATGTTTTCATGGTTTTTTTTAAGTAATATTAATAAATACATCTAATTTTTAGACATATTGATACATAGACCCCTATCTTGTGTGAGTTTCTCAGTTTACAAACTATGTCTACTAAGATGATCAATAATTAAATTTGGTAGACTATATAATATGTTTATATGAATGAATATTATTTGATATTTAAAGACTCAATAACTAATAATAAACCCTTTTGTTCATAGATGTTTCAAATACTAACCCCTATTTCTTGTATCAATCTTGTTTTATTAGATAGTGAGTGTATTCTTTAGAATGAAGTGATCCTTAATCAATGTTCTAGTGATTTTAAATGTTGAGATAAGTTATTTTAAAGTGTTTCAATTTTTTTTAATCTTGGAATCCATTATAATGTGCATTATGTATCCTCACAGAAATACAGACTTGTAAAACAATAGTTTGCATACATAGTCAGTTACATTTTGAGTTGGAAACTTATGATAGTAGATCATGTGTATCCATTGATTGGGGAATATAATCAAGGTCAATATAGACCTAATAACCTATTTTGAGTCTTTGAAACACTTCATAACATTCAAAATTGGATTTTATATGCTCTCATTTGGTTATAGGGTCCTTAAAGCCCTAAATTAGGGTTTCTCCAATATCTCAAGTTACAACAATCCTAAATTCCTAAAACTTTGTATTCTAAGTATATTTTAGGTAATTTAATTAATTCACATAGTTTTAGGACTATATGGACCTTTGACAGACTGAATTGAATTAGGCCTAGGAAAAGGGCTAATTAGGAAGGCTAAAAGTGAGAAAATAGACCTAAGGAAAGAATTAGGCCACCAAATTTGACACACATGTGTGTCTTGAAACTATAAAGGTGAATGCATAATTGATAATTCAAATTTATTTTTACCTTTTCCATACTAGTAAGAAAATAAGGTCAAAGGGCTAGTAGAAGGGGTTAAAAGCATAAGGTGTTTGGCAAATAATTACAAGTTAAGACTTTTATTAAGGAACATCTACATCATGATCACAATGGTATAATCTATTGGTAAACTTTTTGGGCCTAAAATTTTCACCCTTTTGTATATTAGTAGTCATTTGATTTGATTTGGTGAGATGATCACAATGGTATAATCTATCGATACACTTTTTTATCATGGCTAAAACTCTCCATCCTATTATTTATGCTTGGTTGGTCCTAACACTTAAGGATGTTAGAAATGGAAATAAACTCCAAAAATTCCTCACAAGGATGACATGGAATCCATTTATTTTTAAGTTAGTTAACCAACTTTAGTTAGATTTCCAAATCATGGTGTGGAAAGATGATCTTGAAGTGGTCAAAGGGTACATCATTAGGTTAATATGGGACCAATGTTTTGAAGGATCAATTGAAACTTATAATTGGGTAATTTTATAATCTTACAACTGAACCTTAGAAAAATAAACCTCCACCACTCCAATTTAGTTCTCCCAATTCAAACAACCACACCTCCAATCTTGGTCCAAATTAGTTATTTATAAAAGTGGACTTGCATAAGTTTGATAGTAAGTATCCACTCATTTAAATCAATAAAATAAAAAAATTATTTGATCTACATTAAAATCCAATACAACATAAAAGGTGGTCATGTATTCTCTATATCAAAAACATGAGAATTGTATTTCATATAGATGGTTGTGTGCTCAAAATAAAAAGAAGGGCCTTCAAATTTCTTAGTATATATTTTTTGAGGAAATACAAATCTACTATCACAATAATTTATTATAAAACTACATTAGTCAGCTAGCTAAACTATTTCAAATAGGGACTACAGAGAATTATATTAATCAATTATAGAATCTCTCCTTATGTGTGAATGAAATCACTAAGACAAATTTGTTTGACCTGCTCTTGGGTGGCCTCAAAGATAACATCCAAATTGGAGGTCACATGTTTAGTATCTAAATCCATATTAATGGTATGCATGTTAGAGGAAACATATTTGGTCAAACAAAGATCTTTTTTTAATGTACGTGATTGAAATTTCCCATCCCCATCATGCTCTTAGCCTATAATATTAACCACTCAAAAAATTAAAGAGAAGCATGCAAAAGGGTTATTTTTTGGCTATGATATCAAATGGATAAAATGACATAGATGCACTGAAAAGAAGTTATTTTACATTGAAGGCACCAATGAGGATGATGAGGCCTTAGTTACAAGTCTAAAAGAACCTAAGGATGAATCTAAAGTTTATCAACGTACTATTTCTTATCATGCACTTTTAGGTATTAGTACTCCTCAAAATATTAAGGTGATAGGTTTCCTCAATAAACAAAAGGTGACAGTGTTGATTGACTCTGGGAGTACACAAAAATTCATCAATAGTAAGTTGGCTACTTATTTGGATTATTTAATTTACCCAAATCTAAAATTTTAGGTCATGATTGTAGAAGGTGGTATAGTCAAATGTTCTATAAAATGCCATAATATTATGATTATTATGGGAGATTAATTGTTAGATTCTCTTATGTTTACTATTCCCATGGGTAGGGTTAACATTATTTTGGGATGCAATGGATCACCACTTTGGGCATAATTGAGATGAATTTATAGGAATTATTCATTTACTTTCATTTATAATGTAATACATTTGAACTACATGGTTTACATGCCAAATATCCATAATTTTTTAGTTCTCACTAGATGATGAAGATGATAAAAAAAGGTGATGAAGGATTTGTTGCACAATTTTTTTCATACAAGTTTAACCAACCAAGGAGTATACCCATCTATTTTTAAAACTAGTGTTGGATGACTATTCTATTATTTTTTGGTGTCATGCCAAAATTAATTCCACTAAGTAAAGTGAATAATCATGACATTAGAATACTTCCAGGTAACACACTTCCCAACATAGAACCCTAAAGGTATCCCTATGTCCAAAAGAGTGAAATTGAAAATATGGTATATGAGATGATGGAGGCATGAATTATCAAAAATAATCAAAGTGAATATTACTTTTTGGTGGTCATGGTGTGTAATAAGGATGTTACTTAGAAAAATATCCCATACTACATAGAACTCAATAAGTACTCCATAAAACATAAGTTTCCTATTCCAATAATTGATAATTTAATAGATGAAATGCATGGTGCTATTTATTTTACCCAATTAGATCTTTGATTTGGGTATCATCATATTCTAATATTTGAATAGGACATACCTAAAACAACTTTATAAACCCATAAAGGCCATTATGAGTTTATGGTCATGCCTTTTGGTCTAAAAATGCACCTTATACATTTAAGGGTTTGAAAAATATTATTTTTAGGCCATTTTTGATAAAATTTGTGTTGGTATTTTTTTATGACATTCTCATTTATAACAAAAATTGGGAAGACCATTTGAATCATGTGAAACATGTACTTTTGGTTATGAAACAACATCAAATTTATACCAAACCTTCCAAATGTGATTTTGGCATACAGAAGGTGGAGTAGTTGGTTCATATTGTTTCAAATAAAGGTGTGAAAGTTGATCTTTAAAATATCCAAGTGATGATAGAGTGGCAAGTGCCTATGACTCTCAAGAACCTTCACAATTTTAAAGGTTAATAGGGTACTATCATAGGTTTGTCAAAAATTATGGTGGCATCATAGACCCACTCACATATGTATTTAATAAAAAATACTTATAGGGTATTGAAACAACTACCAAGGTGTTCAAATAATTGAAAATGATTATGTGCACAACTCTAGTTTTGGCTACCCTTGATTTTTCTAGAAAATTTGTTATTGCATATGACACATCAGGATATGACATGGGAGTTATAATCATGCAATAAGGTATACCACTTGAATTTTAGAGTCATAAAATAAAGGTAAAAAATATGCTCAATCCAATCCATGAGAAAGAGATGATGGCCATTCTGCATGTATTCAAGCAATGGAGACCTTATCTAATGGGTCAATTTTGTTAGGTAAACACTGATCATGATAGTCTCAAATATTTTTAGAACAATGACTGCCATCAAAATAATAATATAAATGGGTGAATAAAATTTTAGGATATTATTTTGAAATAATATATGAGAAAGGAAAAGAGAATGTGATGGAAAATGAACTATCTAGGTGGGATGAATTAGTTGAAGCATTATTATCCATAATGACCATTTGGCAGGCATATTGGATAGGGAAAACAAGATCATAATGGGATAATGACAAGGATACCTAGGATTTGATATAAAATATTTATCTTGGTTTTAGTGGGGTATAAATAAGCTAAATGGAATGGCAATGCATTATGGTATAAATATATATTATACTTCTATAAGCATTTTTCCTCAAACATAAAATCCTTGAGGAAATTCTTGCATCTCTAATAAGAGGTCATTCAATATTTTTGAAAACATATCATAGAATAAATCAAGATTTATTTTGGGAAGGAATCAAGGGGGATGTCTAAAAATATGTGGCTGAATGCATGATATGTCAACATAACAAAGATGAAACCATTAAGACCCTAAGTTTTTTACAACCTTTATCCATCCCTAGTTATATGTGGGAGGAGGTTTCCATGGATTTCATTACTGGGTTACCAAAGTCTAAGGGTAGAATTATTATCATGGTAATTGTGTAATAACTAACCAAGTATGCTCATTTTTGTTCTTTAACACAATCATTTTTCATTAATACAATAGCTTCTACTTTTATCAATAGAGTTCATAAATTGCATGGTACTCCAAAGATCATTATAAATGACTGAGATCCCATATTTATTATTAATTTTTGGACTAAATTATTTACATGTTTGGGAACCCAATAATCCCATATCTCATCCTATCATCCTAAATCCAATGGAAAAATAAAGGTAGTCAACAAATGTCTAGAAAGTTATCTTGCTATTTTATTTCTGAGAAACAAGATAAATGGGTTCATTAGTTGCCACTCTCCAAATAGTGGTATAACACTTATTTTCACACTTCAAAAATATCCCTTTGTGGAATTATATGGGTATCACCCCCATCCATCAATTTATCCTTAAGGGTGCATCCCAAGGTTTGATTTATTAAGGAACACATTCACCATCAATAGGAGGTACTAACTAGTTTGTGAGAGAATTTAGTAATGGCTTAAAATAGAATGAAGTAGCAAGTGAATCAACACCATAGTAAGTGTAATTTTAACATATATGATTGTGTGTTTATGAATTTTCATCCATATAAGTAAATAAATTTGAATTATATATATATATATATATATATATATATATATATATATATATATATATATATATATATATATATATATATACACAAGCTATCCCTTAAGTATTATGGTCCTTATCAGATCTTGCAAAAAATTGGTATTATGGCCTATAAGATAGACTTTCCCATATCCACTCACATACATTTGGTATTTCATGTCTCTTTCCCTAATAAGATAGTAAAAAAAAAATTATACTTATGATGAGTTACCTAAATTGGATGAATAAGGATGAGCCATTCTATAACCTGTAGAGATCATTCACACATGTACTAAGCAACTACAAATCAAAGTGATTAACGAGTATTTAATCAAATAGAATAATCTACATTATAAATATGAAACATGGGAGGATGAAACATTCCTTAAATAACATCTTGGTTTGATTCAAAATTGAGGATAACATTGTTCCTAAGGGAATGGGTATGCTACACCCTTAATCTATGACATGTCTAGGGATATGTGTAGATGACTTGTGGCTTACATACCACATATATTATCTTGTCACATCTCTCTATGTTCTTAGTAAGGTCAATATATGGGATAACCATGGATAATTATAGTATATATAGGATGTATTGGTTATATTTTTATCATCATATTTTAAATTATGATCTTATTGTGTTCTTGTGGAAGCTTCCCCTTGAAGTGACTTGGCTATATATATTAAGCATTATAATATGATGTCAATTATTATTATGGATATACATATTCAAAACTAATTTTTGTGATATAATATTATATTGTGTGAACATCTACGTAATTTTATTACAATCTACACCATGTATATTTAAAGTGGTCATATCCTATCAAATAACATATCCATGTGCATAATGTAAGATATAGATATTAGTAGTAAATTTGTAAAGAGTATATAGGTCAAAAATATAAGATTTATATAATGGTAACACCTATAAATACTATAAATTATGGATAAAATTCCACTAATTTAGAATGGCCATTGAGTAGAGGTAAGTCCAACATCTTAGTCCATGTGAAATTGTATGTCTTGCATAACACTCACAAATATCAGTAAAATGCATGTATGTTTAAAATGGTTATTTTTATTTAAAAAAATAAATGTAATAAACACTAAAAAATTGAAATAATAATATAAATAACATAATAAACAAAACCTAAATCTAAAATATAGTAAAGTACATAAATTGAAATGAACTATAAAAATAACATTCACTAAAATATGCAAACCTAGTTAAAATATTATTTTTGCTATGTGTGTAGGTAGATTTCTCATGTGGAAATAATTGAGAGGACATATAAAGTGTGTCATTCATAAAATTTAATCCTAAAATGAACTAGGACATGGACTCATGAGGGTGGATAGGGGTGCACAGTGACCATATCTTTTTGACTGTAGTTGCATCTTTGTTGATCACGTGGAATATTTTCTTATTTTAATATTTACATCCATCAAAGGTGCATTGTTGAATATCTATGAGTGATATATTTTCACATGAAATTACTTAAAATGTTAAAACCTTAGTTCCTTCAAAAAAACCAAATAAATATTGAATGAAAAATGAGAGAATATGAAAAGGGGAATAGTCAAGCTATCCTTAGAAAACCCTGCATAATCTAAATACTTCCTACATAACCCAAAATAGACTCAAACCATTATAATTATCCTTCATAAAGTGAGTATGTTAATCTTTATATTTTCATTATATGGATACAACTAATAAATTGACTTGAATGCTTGACAATGAATGACTTGGACCTATAATAAAATTGCTTCAGACTTGGATTCATATTTTTGTATCCATAGGAGTACAAAAGGTTAGTGCTTCCTTCATTAGTGAAAATATCAAAATAAAAGAAATGAAATAAATTACCATAATCCCAGGACCTCATGAGCTAAATAAAGGATGAGAGAAAATAAAATATTAAGATAAAAGCATGAAAATTATAATTTTTTTTGTGGATTCTTCACCTTGTCAAATGTAATTATATTATCAAGATATTATGAAGAGTGTAACATATCCATTTGATAAATTGAAATAATATATTGATAATAAGTTAAATTGATGCACAAGGTGGTTCTCAAAAACTGGTAGGACTTTGTTATAAATCCTGAGCATGAAATATGAGGAGGGGTGCCCCTTTATTTATAGTCAGAGTGGTTGAATGTGATCCCTTCATCTTGACTCCAATATGGAGGGTGGAGAATTAACCCCATGTAACCACATGGATCATTAAATGGATCACCCATATGATCCCTTAATCATATGCAAGATGAAGGGTAGAGGATGCTTCATAAAATATCCCAAGGGGGATTAATATGAGCCTTCCATCTTTTTTCCAAGATGGAGGGTGGATAATTTCCCTCCATAATATCTTGAGGTATGAAATGAGAATACTCCATATTTTTTCCAAGATGGATAGAGGAGAATTATTCTCAATAATATCTAAAAGGTTGAATGAGGGCCCTTCATCTTGTCTCCAAGATGGAGGGTGAAGAATGCTCCTTGGAAAGTGTCCCACATGAGGCGGAAAAGGGGGAAATTGATTTAAATGAAATTATAAATTCCAATTCCATAAAATTAATAATTATAGGAAGGATTAATTAAAACAATCAAAATAATTAATTTAATCAATATGATTTGAACAAGAATTTGATTGGTTTTATTGAATAAAGGGTAAAATGATTAATTGATCAAAGAAGGAGAGATGACCAATGATGACCAGAGTGGTAATTTAATGATTCAATATGATGAAATACCTCAACTATGGATTCCCCAAGGTCAATTTCAACTTGTACATTAGATACACATAGGAAATTGGGATGAACAAATGGTATTAGACTAGTTTGTATATAATCTATGAGATGTCATTAAATTTTATAATTTTGACATAGAAGTGATTGAAATGGATTGTATACAATTGTCATATTAAATAAAAACTGAATTATAAAGACTATTTATCTTTAGCTCAATGTGAAGTAACTTGTATAGAGAGTGATTTTGTAAAGTTTCTAGGTGCGTATTAAATGACTTTGATATGCTTATATAGTGGTAGATTTAGAATATTTATGCTAGTTGAATTTGATAAAAAGTGTGGGAGGGATGAAATGAAGCATCTAAATTTTGAAAAGTAATGATTAGAGCATAGGAGATAAGGCTACATTACTATATAATGCTAGGTTGTGGACCTATCCGACTTAGTGTGGTCTTGTCCCAAGAGGATAGGGACTAATAGAATTTGGCTGACATAAATTTGTAAGGATAATAAAGATGTATGAATGAAATAATTATTAATTATAAGATAAATATGAATAGGTCAAGTAAGGTAAAGATGTCAATATTAAACATTTTCAAGCACTTAATGATTAAATTTGAATATATACATTCACTCCCCCACACTATTTATTATAGTGATTTAATGTAATAAAATTATTATTATATTAAAGGGGATGTAAACCTAAGTTTGTATACACACTTTATATTTTGATGTGAAGCTTGATTGTGCAAGGTGTGTCAATATAAAACCTAAAACTTGAAATTTTAAATTTTAAAAGGAGAGCAATGAAAGAATACACTTGAAAGAGTATGTAATATAATTTCCCTATAAATTTAAAGTGAAGAAGTACGTGCCACCTTATTAAAGAATTTATAGAAATGTTAAACATATGTAGAATTGAGATTGATCAAGTCTCAATTTGAAAACCATTGAAAGCACTTAAGTTGGAAAGATTATATGCTCCAACTCTCATTTGAATGTCTATAGTACTCTACAGAATAATTATCATAGAATAAGAAAGGGTGGAGTTTATTGCTAAAGTGTAACCATAGATGTTGAGTGTCACTAGAATATAATGTGTCCCACTTTAAAAATGAGATGAATCATACCATTGCAGATGGATCTAGATTCTATTTGAAACTTTTGTACCTTAGAATCTTTTGAACTTTGAAAAAGTGAAGTTTAAAATTTACAATGTAGAAACATGAACATGAATGAATATCGTGCCCCTTGTATATGTACTAGATTGATATAAAATGTTAAGTAAACTTGTAATTATTTTGAACATGCCCATGCATATGCATCATGCATATGTGAATTTGTATTGAAGTATCTATAGGAATGAGTGCACATGAATGTCATATGACCCCATATTTTGAAAAATTATGAATTATGTTTTAATTTTGAAAATTTTATGTTGTCATAAATTTGAAATTTTTCTCTCATGAGTAATTGAATTCTCAAGGCAAGCCCATTGTGATGCCCCCATTTTGAGATGAGGTATGTATCTTGTAAGTAACCCCAAAATAAAACTTGTAAGATATAATCATGTAGTAGTATGTGAACATTTGAAATGTATTGCATCATAATATTTAATATAACATTGAATTACATATGAAACATATGTTAGATATAACATTGAGGCACATAAGCAATATGTACATGATATGTGTCATGGAATCATTGTAAAAGTATAAAGTAGAAGTAATGAGTGATAGGAATCATGACACCATAATAATAATAATAATAATAATAATAATAATAATAATAATAATAATAATAATAATAATAATAAATGGACATATAATTAATGTCACACAAAATAACACAATTTATGTATAATGACATGCATAAGGCCCAAAGGCCACATACATACAACATATGAATGTTGTACAAGCAAACAAGATCAAGGGACACAATCAGAAGGCATGATGATGTCATACAATAAATAACATGTATATGTTGTACACACAAGGCCAAGGGCCACACACAATAAGCAATCAAGTCCTAATTTATCATGTAATGAAGTAAGACTTTAAAAATAAGGATAAAGTAAATGAGACTAGTTTACATCAACCATACATATCAATGACATTGTTAGAGAATAGTATATCCATGTAACATAATGTAAATTATGAGGAGATAGAAAAAACTTATATGATGTATAGTTTATCATATTAGAAAGGTTATGGATAAATAAAACCTATTATAGTGTTCATGGAGAATGAAGATATGCCCCTAGCTTAACAAAAAATTTGTATAAAAAAGGAAGGCTGACATCAAATAACCATGTAATAGTAAATCTTGCATCACACTCACATACCTCTGAAAATCATTGTGTATATGAAAATTAAAATATGCTATCTAATTAACCTGAAATAAATAACATATGGAAAGAAGTAAACTAGAAATGTAAGAAAATGCTTGGAGGTCCTAATTTTAAATTTTTGAAAATATTTTGAGATTTTTTAATATTATAATTTAAAAATATTTAAAAGGTACCAATAAGAAAGGATTCAAAAATATATGAAATTGGATGGATTCAAACAATCTGTAACAAGGCTCTAAAGCTAGTTTGGTAAGAAGTAAGGCAAGTAATATGCCCCTAATGTATGTGTAAAAGAGTCATAGAAACATAGAAAAAATGTTTGATATAGATAATAATGTACATGACACCAAATGGGAAAGGGACTATGTGTCCTCATGTAGTGTGTAAATTTATAAAGATGTGATCATGTAAGTGAAATGGAAGCCATAACATGATATAATGCCATAGTGAGCAAGTGAACTTCCATAAATAATGGGCATTGAAAGCATTATATAATAGTTTATTTTTTATTGTTTGAATTAGTCTAAAAATAAAGAGGGTAAGTGTTATAAGTGAAAATAAAGTCAAGGGATAGAATAATGATCAAAGGAAAGAAGTAGAAATGAATCAAAGAGCATGATATATATATTTAAGAGCATAATTCAATTATTTAATAAAATGATTCTAATAAAAGCCAATGATCTCATCAAGGGGATGCATATTTATAGGCCTTATATCATCAGTATCATACTAATTTTATGTATTATTAGGATCATAATCATCAATGTAATCATAATGATTGGAGAGAATTAACTTCTTGGGTTGTGCTTGATATTGTGATATGCCATTTTGATTACCTTTTATATCTATTTATGATAAACTCACTACACCACAGATTGGATTTGTTTTTTAAAATTGTATTGCTTTTGAATATGTGCATCATTTTTAGAATTTTGCATTTCATGCTAAAATAAAGAATAATAATTTATTATTGGTTGAAAATTGGAAAGAAAGGTAATTTTTACATTGATTTTGTTACTTAAAGGTGCAACTGTAGAATTTTTAGTGTTGACCTTATCTTTTTACTCTATACAAGAAGTAGATATACTATTTGATCCTTTGGCAACCAATTTTGTATTATTAGACTTTCTAGGAATATTTTTCTTTGCAAATTCCTTCATGAGAAACCTTTTCACAATAGTGTTTTATTAATTATTTTAAAATTGATCTTGTAAATTTTATTTTGGTAATTGTTATTTTTGTAATATTAATTTTTTATATTATTCTTTTTATAATCTTGCATGCTATAATTTTTATTTTTAAATCTATTCTTATTCTAAATTGTCCTTTTGTATCCATATTTTCTCTTTGTGTTATTTTTGAAATTATTTTTTAAGAGATGTAATATAAGTGGGTTAATTAATTGATTTATATATTATAAGATCACCATTATTAGTGATAATTTGTATTTTATTATTCAAATTCAAATAACTGTCTGTATGATGACCATGTAGTCTATGATATGCAAAATAGTATTTTGATATTTTTAGAGGAGTAATATAAGGTAACATAATCAACTTATGGTGAACAATTTCTATTATAAGCTCACTTGGACTCTTATTGGCCTTTTTCATAATCTTTGAAGCATTAGTTGTAGATTAATGTCACTTGTGATGTAAATGATAGGTATATTAAGTTACATGATGATACTAACATATTATAAATTCTTTGCATATTCACTATTATTTTCAAGTGATATGTGTTTAACCGTAAATTTAGATAAATATATATATAGAGAGAGTTAATGCGTATTAGAGTAACTTTTACACAAGGATGGTGAACTAACTTAATGAGTAGGTTAATTAATAGAAACTTAGATAAATAATATTATGAAGTTATACAACTGAGATCGCTAAAAATAGTAAAGTAAAACTACTAATAGATATTATAATAAATAAGGAACAAATGATATTTAGCTAGTTTATCGTGCTCATGTAGGTCTAATCTGGAACATGATAAAAGTGGATTAGAAGGTGATCTTGGAATAGTTGTCATATTATGGGAATATTTTTTTATGGCCTTAGATGCTTATGTAGGATCTAGATAGTTGTATCAATGTAGGTGTATAAATTCGATGCAAGTGTCCTATATGGAATACTAATTGGATCTAGATGTGACCAACTAGAGCCTTCTATATTTTCTATCACATTTCTTTTGATGTCTTTAGATCATGCGTATAGGCTATCACTTTATTAAATCATCAAACCCTAGATTACTCAACCTTAGAGTGATTATGGGAAAAATGGGTTAGTGGGCTCATGGTGTTGATTTAATCCAAGTACCCCTCTATCAATGGGTGCAACCTACATAGTCAATATTTTTAAAAGGTCCTAAAACTTATGTAACTTTACCCTATGTGTTGGTTTGTGTGTACAAAGATGAAATGTGTGATAAGCATAGACATGCAATGACCTAGATTGTAACTTGGAAAATATGGCTTATGGGCTATCATTTGGATACTTTAGATCTATGTAAATACTACTCTTATGATTGATATGGAAATAGGGATGAATAGGGTAGGTTTTATCACTTTAATTCTTGATTTATTACTTCTTGGTATATTAATTTGTGAGTTATATGTGATTTCTAGATGAGGAATGAATGAGGGTTGATCTTTTATATACCAATAAATTTTATAAATATACCACACTAAATCACTTAAGCCAATCTTTAGGATATATTTCAGTAACAAATTAGATGACTTTTAGGCATTAGACACTTTGTAGGAAAAGTGGACACTTGCATTGATGCACATGTCATATTGGATGTAAGTGTACATGAAACTATAAAATAGGTATAAATCCAAAAATTATAGTTAATGATTATGTTCAAGTTTAGATATTTTTTCACATTATAGAAGGCCTGCTAATTAGAATGACAATGTTCAAACTATGAGATAAGAAATTTAGGCAGAAAGAGAGTGAACATGAGCCTTTCGGTAGTGGGTAGGTCTATAAATGAAAGTTACAACCATGATGAATATTTTCTAATTGTACAAGAGTAGAGTACTACATAAATCAAATTTTAGTATCTACATTTGCCCCCCTTTAATCTAGTAATGAAATTGTTAGTTTAAAGGAAATAAATACATACTTGGGTGTGTATAACACACCTTGTATTTATGTGAGCCCAACTTGAGTGATTTGTTAGTGATTGAATATAAAAAATATCATGTTATCATCTATAATTAGTGTATGAAATATAAAAATGAAAGAATTTAAAATGATTGAAAGTAGAAAAAGTAAGGTGTTGGAGGTACAAGATGACTAAGAGGGAGGGGGTGAATCAATCAACCAATTTTTTTATTCAAATCACTTATCATTCATTCATTGAAATTCATGAATCAACATAACAAGTATATGCAACTATATTACCATCAAATCATGAATAATAGAAGCACATCATAACACAAATCTAATGTGGGAAACCCTCATGGGGAATAAAACCCACTCTCAAGCCTACAAACACATGGACTGCTTATCCTATAAGGTATTAAAAAAATGAGAATGGTCAAGTCCCTTTGACCATAATTTAGTGAAACACCTATTTCACAAGGAGAACCTACCCCTAGGATGATCAAGTCCTTCTGACCTACTTTAGTAAAATACCTATTTCACAAGGAGTACCTACCCCTAAGATGATTAAGTCCTTCTGACCACCTGTTGGTTAAGTCCTTCTTACCTAGATGCTGAGCACCCTCCCATCACCTATGAAATTAACATCTCTTGAACATTGATTTCTTGAAAATTTTATGGAGATACAATGTATATCATCCCCACTCACTTCTTCACATAACCAAAAACACCCAAAACCACCTTTTGGATCACTTTACACTTCTCAAAAACAACTCTATCATAACCTCAATAACATGAACAAATGGTCATAAACATAGGCCACACTCTGATTTACCTCTTAAATCAACCACCAAGCTCACATAGACATCATCTATCCTTTGCTCTCACTCAAGGCATGCCTCTCTTTCAAAATTCTTCAAAACTATAAGCTCACTATTTGTGAAATAAAAAATATGACTTATAGGTCATACACATAGTCATCAACCTAATTTATTCTTCAATCCATCCACTAGGCACCTTTACTCTCCTTCACCTCTCAAACATATACTCTTCCTCCACTTGGAGCCACTTCCCACAAGTTTATAAATAAACACCTATGATTTTAGATTTTATAGAGTCTTCATGATTTTTATCATGTTTAAAACCTTTATTTTTGGCCAAAACACATGCCTTCACTCTTAAGTCATCTACATGGGTCGCCTTTAAGCACAACCCTCTTTCAAATAGGCCTAAGCCACCTTTTAGGTCCTATGAAGACCCATTCACATTTTTTACACTTATCTAAACAAAATAACAATTTAAAATACATGGACCCATGCCACACACTATATAGTACTCCTTAAGTGATAATAACCATCACAACACCCTTTAGTTAAACCTCAATATGCTCAAACAACTTTTTGTACACAAGAACACCATGAATGAACACACAGTCAACTTCTAAGAATTTGATCATACTGAATATGATTGATCAAACCTTAATAATCCACATATATGGTTATTATGGATTCCACAACACTCTCCAATAGTTATCTGATCTCAAAACATCGAAATATCATCAAGAACAACTCAATTACCCTTCTCGGGTTACTTTTAGAGAATGAACGAACACAATTAAATTTGGAGATCAATATATACAACTATAAAAACTTTTATACCTTCAAATAAATAAATATCTAAGGAATATATATATTCCTTCGAGTCCTCTACAAATTTTATTTTTACACCAATATAAAATTATACATAGATTTAAATTTATGGATAAAAAACTAGGAATTGGTCTTTCCTTCATTAAATTCAAATATTTAAATCCAAATAGTTAGTTAAATCTTGGTCACTTAGAACACATCTCATGCTCTTTGATCAATTAAATCAAATCATAATTTCTATCATCTTTGAAATTATCTCAAACTTTAACTTGGATAAAATTTTAAACATCAGACACTTATCATCATCTGATTGCTTCCTGATATTTTGGAACAAATGTGCTCTGTTGATCTTCTCTGAGTAGCTTGATCTTTATCAAGCAACACTCACCATTAGATCTTGCTCATAACTCCCAATATTATGACACTTGGAACCCTTGAATGCATTATAATCACTTTACTAATAGTTCATGTGCTTGTTCCACTTGGAAGTCTCACATGCTTGTTGACTCTTTGACTTGTCTTGCACTGTTGATCTTTATTACTATAAACCACCACTCACTATTGATCTTCTATCAAACTAGTGAGCTTGTGACACTTGTCACTTGTGCATGTAACCTTTAAAATGTTGAATTATACACACACACACACCATTGGATCAATATCTATGATTTAATTTTAACCATTATATCTACTAACCAATGACCTCAATCTTTGACGTAGTTAAACTTGATGGTCTTTGACCCATCATAGTCTGCTAGAGCAACTTTGAAGCTTTAAAACTTGAGTTAGACAACACTTCAAGCCTCAAAATTTTTAGGGTAACTTATTGGAATTCTAGAAAACATATACATGTAAATATTTTACCAAAAATGACTTTATGTATAATTAAAATAAATTCACAAACTTACTGGTCCATCCATATCTACATGACATGCAGTGATGGTCTAGCTAAGTATAGAAACTACTAAAATTTACCTATAAGGCCAAATTTGAACCTTAAAAAAAATTGAGCTTAATTTCATGACCTTAAATTTAAATTATAGAAACTTGGGACTAATGTTATCACACCCATATGACCAACTCCCCCTGACTCATCCATACATGGCAATGGTGATGTCAACAAACTACCTACTTAGATTTATCTACCACTGAGTCAACTATGCCAAAAATAAAAAAATGAGGAATCAAATGAATACCATACAAATCTGCAAGATCTCCAAATTATCCTTGACCTTTGATATAACCCCTTTCATAACCTCAAATCACCATACTCATCCCTAAACATCCTTAACCATTCCAAAATTGAAGATCAACCAAGGTTACTTCAAGCATACTAAGAAAAGAAAACTACTCACTTTGTCATTTACACTTAGACTATAAATACACTTCATACACTCACTTTTACACCTCCATGACATCACTAAAAACTCTCCAATAATCTCCCCCTTTATCATTTATGTCAACACCCATTATACAACTCACCTTCCTTCTCTTTCTTCAAGCACTCTCACAATAGAAACCTTCTCCCCCTTTGACACAATGATAAATTGGGGAAAAATAATATTTAGGACATTAAAATACCATAAAAAAGAGAGGAACACCTTATAAATAAGATACAAACTCCCCCTTAACTTGATCCTACCTCTTCTTTGCCTTGACAACTTCCTCTTGCTACATGCCAACACTCTCTTTAACCAAGCATTGTAACCAATGAAGTAAGAAAAAAAAGTACTAAAATATAATGTAAATAACCAAGAAACATATGAGTGTGACTCCCAATAATATATCTAATCCATTTCACCTCTTAAGCATATTCATATCTTCACATACCATGAAGAACCACCACACAAGCTTACTAGCCTTCTCTCTCAAGTCACCTGAAGGACCACCAACATAACTTCATGATACTCACCAAATAGGAAAAATTATCTAAACCAACCTAATAAATTACCTTAAAACACTCATGCATTGATATTTTTTATAAACTAATAAAAAACATCAAATCTTCACACTGGGCTTGTCTTGACTTATTGTAACCTACCTAGAACTTAAAGAGTCCACAACTTTTAGTAGACATATTTTCAAGACCTAAAACTTAATATATGGATTACTCTCATATGTCCCTTTAATCAAACTAATTTTCATTACCTATATCCTCCTCTACAACATAATTTATTCATAAACGTACTAACCAATTAGACCTCCATTTTGACAAAAAACATGAATAGTTTAAAAAGTAAAAACCTTCAGATATTTGTGAAGATTAATTTTAAAACCCATTTGGCCTATCCAGCATATTAAGAAGACTTATCCCTCAAATCATAAGGAAAACCACTTTTATAGCATAGCCTAAAACTCTAGAATATTAAAACAAACATGGTCAACAAACCTTTTTCTGGTCAACACCCACCTTTAAGTGGTATTTCACACCTAGAGATAACCATTACACACTTCTAGACCAAGATTTGAGCCTTCAAAATTTTGGGAACCTTGACTTCCTATACCATGGCTTTGATCTACAATAAGAAAGATAAACTTGAGAGCATACAAAAACTTCCAAAAGGTACAAATAGGATCATCAAGACACAAAACCACCTAGAGTACATCACAAGGAAGTTTAAATAACTTTATGAGAACCAAACTCTTATTGGCATTCCATAAATCTCCTTATTCCACCTAAAAACACTCATTCTAATCTTACAAATACTACATACATAGTAAAAACACCTTATGACATCGTTCTGACCTCATCAAAGCACTTCTCCCATCTTGACACACCAACTCCAACTAGAAATACTCATCTCTTTCCTTCTAGGACCTTCTAAAGAACACGACATCAACACTTGCTTCTCCACTAGAAAAATGTCTCGTAAGAAGCATAAGCAGAGACACCATACTTCACATGGTTCCTTTATAACAATATCAAACTAGGAGTGGCCCACATCTCCTTAGTAACCACTGGAATCCTTTTATAGATATATGACTTCTTGATCTTATTCTCCTTAGTATAAATTATGATATTCCTTTTCTACATCACTCACTTTCTCTTCTATGATAGGATATACAACATTTGGAACAACTATGAAATCTTGACATACCTTAATAACTAAAGTATCTTCTTTATATTTCATAGCGTCACCTTCAGACCATGAAAACACAAAAACCTTGCTCACACATAATAGGTTTCTCATTAACATCCAAACACACCTCAGGAGTAGTCTCAACTAACACCTTGGTCTTCTCCTTGAGCTTGATCTCTTCATTCACAACATGAGTAGACAATGAGAGCCCTTGGCACTTTTCAACTTTTGTAGCATTCTCTACCATAGAAAACATATTACATGGATCTGAAAACTCATCATGACTCACACTTAACACCTTTGGTTTCCATGAGTTAACTTGCCTTCTTTCTTGATCTCAAGGAGCCTGATTAAACCTATTCTGACTAGTGTGATTAACATTGATAATATTTGGTCTCTATAACTAAGAATGAATTTTATTATATACCATGCAAGCTTCATGTCATTTGAGATACCTTGAGGATATATTGACTCCAATTGGGAAAAAACTTGTAGTATGACCACTTTTATGACAACTGAAAAAAATAACATCATTCATACCTTTTGATATATTTGAACTATGATCAATCTTTAGTCAAAAAATACTTCTATCATAGCTCCATGAATATCCATACTTGATTGACTTCCTTTATATAGTCCTTAACTTTATGACCATACATATTACATGTATAACAATGGCCATGGAATAAACTAGCATACCTTGAAGCATTTGGCTATCTAAAAGACATTATTGCAATACTTTCGAAGCTTGCATTCTTATTACCTTGCTCAGGTATTACATGTTCCTTTTTTAGATTTTCAAACTTTCCTATGATTTTTTCATGCTCTACTCTCAAGTAATAAATATTAGTCTTCAAATCATCATGCTCTACTCTCAAGGAATCAATATTAGTCTTCAAATCATCATGCTCACCTTTATTTGAACTCACCTTGTTATTGACTTCTAACTGAGTCTTGAGATATGTGCACTCTTCTTCTCTTGATTTTAGGCTACCATTTGAAACCTATAATTGAATTCTTAGATATTTGATGAACTCCTTATACTCCTTGGCTTCTTTATCCATGTCATCCTTTAATCTAAATGTTTTCTCTTTAAGAGACTTGATCAGATCCTGATACTTCTTCTCATCTCTCTTGGTCTTGCCTAACAAACTTCCCATAAGAGACTTGTGCTTCAAGACCTTTGATCACATACTTCATCTTATGATTCTTCTTTATGAGCTCATCTCTTAGATCTGTTTCTTATTACTCATTGTCATATAACTCTTCTTCTTCTCCACTATCATGGAAAACTTATTCACCATACATAATGTCCTTTTCTTTTGAACAACTTTCCTCTTTTAAACTCAAACTTGCCTTGTCATCTTCTTGCTAAACCGTGAGATCATTGATAACTTTCTCGTCCTCTTTGGAATATTTCTTCAAATTACATATCTACTCTTTAAGTTCCTTGATCAAACCCTTCCACTATCGATTCTCTTTCTTCAACTGCTTAGCCATCTAGTGCTACTTATAATCTCCTTCAAGCTATTAAGCTTCTTCCAAAGGACCTACTCTAATACCAATTATTAGAGGTAAAATATGAATAAGAGTGGGGGGGGTAAATGAGTCAACCAATATTTACTTTTAGATCATTTATCATTCATTCATTGACATTCATGAATCAACATAACAAACATATGTAACTAGATTACCATTAAATCATGAATAAGAAAAGCAAATCATAACACATCATCTAATGTGGGAAAACCTCATGGAGAATAAAACACACTCTCAAGCCTACAAACACATAGACTACTTATCTTATAAGGTATTACAAATATGAGACTAGTTAAGTCATTCTAACCAAAATTTAGTGAAACACCTATTTCACAAGGAGTGCCTACCCCTAAGATGATCAAGTCCTTCTGACCACCTATTCATCAAGCCCTTCTAACTAGATTTAGTGAAACACCTATTTCACAAGCAGTAACTAACCCTAAGATGATCAAGTCCTTTTAACCACCTAGTGGTCAAGTCCTTCTGATCTAGATGTTTAGCACCCTCCCAACACCTATGAAATGAACATCCCCTGAACACTAATTGCCTTCCAATATGATGGAGATGCAATGTATATTAGTCCCCTTCACTTCTTCACATAGACACAAACATCCAAATCCACATTTTGGATCACTATAAACTTCTTAGAAACAACTCTATCACAACCTTAATAACATGACCAAATGGTCAAACACATAGACCACACTCTGATCTACATCTCAAATCAACCACCAAACTCACACATACATCATCTATCTTTCACTCACACTCAAGGCATGCCTCTCTTTAAAAAGTATTCAAACCTATAAGAGAACTATTTATGACATTATAAATATTACCTATAGGTCATACACATAATCATCAACCTTCTTTGTTCTTCAATCTATCCACTAGGCACCCTTACTCTCCTTCTCCTCTCAAACCTATATACTTCCTCCACTTGGAGTCACTCCCACAAGTCTAGAAATCACCACCTTTGATTTTATATTTTATAGATCATTCATGATTTTTATCATGTTCAAAAAAATCCTTATTGGCCACAAGACATTCCTTCACTCTTAATTCATCTACATGGGTCACCTTTAAGCACAACCCTCTTTCAAATAGGCCTAAGCCACCTTTTAGGTCCTATGAAGATCCATTCACCTTTTTGACACCTATACAATAAAAATAGGAACATATGAATACTTTAAAATACATAGACACATGACACACACTCTATATATCCTCCTTAAGTGATAACAACCATCAAAATTCCCTTTTGTTAAAGCTCAATCTACTCAACAACATTCTATACATAAGAACACCATGAACGAACACATATTCAGCTTCTAAGTATTTAAGCATACTAAATATGATTGATAAAACCTTAATAATACACAAAAATGGTATTAATGGAGTCTAAAACACTCTCCAATAGTTATCTCATCTTGAAACATCAAAATATCATCAAGAACGAACACACAATCAAATTTAGAGCTCAACATCTATAATTGTATGAATATTTAGATCTTTAAATAAATATTTATGGATGAACCTTAAATTCATCTATAACTTTAGTTTTTACACCAATGTCAAACTCTTCATGGATCAAAATTTATGTCTCAAAAACCATGAATTCATCTTTCCTTTGTTAAAGTCAAATATTTAAATCCAAATAGTCATAATTAAATATCAGTCACTTAGAACACATCTCATGATATTTTATTAGTTATCTCAACTCACACCATTGATATTATTCAAAAATCAATTGAAATTTAACTTAGATAAACTATTAAACATCGAACATTTGTCATCATCACGCTACTTCTTGATAATTTAGAACAAATGTGCTCTGTCAATCTTCTCTGAGTAGCTTGGTCTTTATCAATTGATGCTCATCATTAAGTCTTGCTCATAAATCATAATATTATTAAACTTGACACCCTCATATGTATTTTGATCAATTTACTAATAGTCCATGTGCTTTTTCCACTTGGTAGTCTTGCATACATTGTTGATTCTTTGACTTGTCCCGCACCATTGATCTTTGTTAGTACAAACCACTACTCATCATTGATTTTCTATCAGACTAATGAGCTTGTGACACTTGTCACCTATTAATTTAACATTTAACATGTTGAATTATATGCACACCATTAGATCTAATAACTAATGACCTTATTCTTTGACATGATTAAACTTGACAGTCTTTGATCCATCACAGTTTGATAGATCAACTTTGAAGCTTTAAAACTTGAGATAGACAACACTTCAAGAATCCAAATTTTTAAGGTAGCTTATTGGAATTATATAAAACATTTAAATGTAAAAATTTGACCAAAAATGACTTTTTACATACCTAAAATAAGTGCACAAACTTATTGGTCCATCCATATCTGTATGATGTGTAGTGATGGTCTGGCTAAGTATAGAAACTACTACATTCTACCTGGAAGGCCAACTTTTGACTTTAATAAATTTTTATGCACTTAATGACATGACCTAAAATTTAGACCATAGAAACTTTGGACTAATTTTATCATGCCCATATGACCAACTCCCCCTGAATCATTTATATGGGGCAATGGTGATGTTAGTAAACTACCTACTCATGATGTTAGTAAACTACCTACTCATATTTTCTACCACTAAACCAACTATGCCAAAAAAAACAAAATGAAGAAATAGATGAATACCATGCACTTCCAAAATCTATCCAATCATCCTTGACCTCTGATAAGACCCCTTTAATATCCTAAAATCACAATACTCATCCCTAAACATCCTTAACCATGCCAAAATTGAAGATCAACCAAACCTACTTCAAGCACACTATTCACTTTGTCATTGACACTTAGACTATCAAGATACTTCATCCACTCAACTGGACACATCCATGACATCACTAAAAACTCTCTAACATAAGTTTATGAGTACACCTAGGTATTGATACAACCATATTTCCTTTTATAAATTTGATTTGAAAGGATGCCTCGTTATGAAGCATTAAATATGAGGTTAGGACAATTTTGAACCTACACACACACACACACACACAAATTAGAGGACCCATACCCCCAACCTTAGTGTAAGGATGAGTTGTAACATAACCATTGAGCTTATTTCATCTCAATCATGCAACCCAAATATGTGCATAAATTGATGAGTTTGAGATATTTAATCAACTCAAAATATATATTGGTGAGAGTGTATTATTTAATAAAATACAACCTATAATTATGGTAAATTTAGATTATTTAATCAAATTTAACTTATAAATTGGTAATATTGAGCGATCTAGTCAACTCAACCTTCCAAAATTGAACCAACTATTATAGTAGATTGGCTCAATAATAGTCTATAAAATTCCAACCTAGGTATAATAATAATCCATAACGGTAGTTTAAATTTATAAAATGATTTTATTTTATAATTTTAGGTTCTCTTTGTATGGCATATGCACCTCATAAATGTCTCAAGAAAAAATATAGGTATATTAACAACATAAATGTATATAATGCTACAAAAAATGTGTATCTGAATCATATAACTATGAGTTTTAGTGAATCTAAAATTATTATAACTATGGAGGACATGTTTCAATGACATGCCCCCATTGAATTTGAAGAATCTGAGACTAGTGTACGTGTGGATAAAATGTTTCCATAACATGCCTCCACTGTAATCTACAGAATCTGAGAGCTAGCATAAATGTGAGGAACATGTTTCCATAACATGCCTCCACTGTAATCTAAAGAATCTAATAACTAGTGTAACTGTGTAGAACATATTTCGATAACATAACACACTATAATTTGGAAATGTTGAGTACTGAATAAGTGTGGAGGTCATGCCTTTTTAATATGCCCTCACTATAATCTAAAAATTTGAAAGTGTGGAAGTCATGCCCCTATGATGTGCCCCCACTGAATGCCCCCTATTTAAGGTGAGGGGAAGTAGAAATTTGTTATTAACTTACCTCAAAAGGATAAGATAAATGTATAAGTTGTGTATGAATCATGTAAAATATATGAGTAACATGTCTAGGTAGACATAGCACTTAGGAACGTAGTACGTGATCACATAAAATCCTAAGATGCATGATGTAGATCATGGAAATGTATAGAGAGTAAAATTTAATAAGTAATCAAGCACATACACATAATATCATTCAAAATCAAATCAACAAGAAATGGTCCAAAGAGACCTCACACAAGGGGCATGTTAAAATTCCACATAATCAAAGGGGCATGACTTAGTAAAATGTACACAAAGCATAGAATGACATATTAAAATTTCCACATACATCAAATAATGACATATTTAAATTTTAGAATAGGTAGGCATATGCACAAAAGCCATAATCAATTGAGCATATTTAAATTCTCCAATAAGAAATATAATGTAGGATAATAAAAAATAAATAAAATAAGCAACCAATATGACCATAGCATACTTCATAAACATATTTTTTTCAATCAATGTTAAGTACATAGCATATCAAGTACACTATGAAAGGTATAAGCATAAATATAAGAATGTGTAAGTATAAAAGTTTAAACATGATAATGAAAATTGATAATAGAATAATGTAATATAGGTGTATCATGATCAAAGAAGTAGATGCACCCAATGCACTAAGGACATGAGTAGAGGGAAATCCCCAAATTTT
>JARHVA010002158.1:250000-310000 GCA_037957365.1 Torreya grandis | reverse complement strand
ATTGTTTGATTTGCAGGTGTGCAAGGTCATATAGACATCAACACTACAGGGAGCAGTATCAGGCAGGATCTACTTGGAGTACAGGTGTGTACTCGGATAGAGCAAGAGGAAGGCAAGGGAGTTCCTTCCATAAGTATGGTCTGTTGAATTGCAGGTTGTTGCAGATTCATGGGAGATCTACTTGAAGTACCTTGAGTACTTGTGGAGCACGTGGAGTGCTTGTGGAGTGCGTGGAGCACTTGTGTTGTGCGTGGAGCACGGGAGGTGAACACCAACTCTGTATTTGAGTTGGGTGTTGGGACCTAAGAGGGAGAGCTTTGGGGAGAAGAATTACTATTCACTTGAGGTGTGGCGAGCCTCTGAAGAGGTGGTGGAGAAGAAGTGGCATCTTCTTTATTGTATTCTTTTCTGTATAAAGTGTTAATACAATTTGGTATTGTCTCTCATATGCTGTGTTATTCTGAATTCTAGTTACTTGGTGAATCTGGTTTATTTCCGCATATTAAGTTGCTTGGTTTGGTAATCAAATTGTGTGCTTCCGGTTTACATCCATCCTCCCAACAAGTGGTATCAGAGCCTTGGTTGTAGGTTCTTGAGCTTGATACCAACAAGTGGTATCTGAGCTAAGGTTGGAGGAAGCAGGTTTTGTGTTTGGTTACAGGTCACTCTCAGGGGTTTCTGATCGAGTGGGAGTAGAGCAACAGCATATCAAAGTAAGCTAAGAATGGAGGAGTTGAAAAGCACAGATGGTCACTCACGGTCCTATGGAAAGAAAGAGCAGGTAAAATATTATTGTTGGTTGGTAGCAGATCAGCATGAAGAAACTGAAGATACAGATGTAGCAGGTGTTGTTGCACAGGATGTGTTTGCAGGTTTCTTGGATAAAGTTGAATCTTGGATAAAAGATTCGGTTGCCTCTTTCCATGCAGTTCCAGGTAGAGGAGCTGGTAAGCCTTGCCAAAGAATTGGCAAAGGGGAAGTGAAGCTAAAATTGCAGGCGGCCAACACACAGGTGTTGATGAAGGTCATGCAGGTCCCAGGTTTGGAGATATGGCTAATTTCTTCAGAAAGATTGGGTGATGAGAGATGCACAAGAACTCTCACAGCGGATGCACTTGAATTAGCTGGTGGTAAGAAAATAGGTATCCTTTATCTACTTGTTTATATTACTGATTCTTCTTTTGTTGCGGAGACGTGGCTTCGTAGGCTTGGTCACATGAGCAGGAAGGAGATGCATGTTCTTAAGCGGAAGACAGATATATTTGACAGGCTTAAGAACTGGAAAGCCTTGGTGTTTATGGAGGAGATGGCAGACAGAACCCAGTGGATGTGGCTGGATACTTCTGAGCAGGGCAGTTTGGACATGGATTTTGATTCAAAGAAGCTC
The DNA here is from genome assembly GCA_037957365.1 of Torreya grandis. Taxonomy (NCBI): domain Eukaryota; kingdom Viridiplantae; phylum Streptophyta; class Pinopsida; order Cupressales; family Taxaceae; genus Torreya; species Torreya grandis. Next base: position 308,613 of record JARHVA010002158.1, on the reverse strand, counting down.
ACGGGTAAAAAGTCATCACTCACAGGTGAACACAGGTACCGATGTCGGTCAGGAGGAACCGGCGTCGAACAGACAGGTGCCGATGTCGATCATGTGCAGACCGAAGCCGGCGATGTCGGGCAGGGTAAGACCGATGTCGGTCATGGGACCGACGTCGGCAGCATGTAAGACCGATGTCGGTCAGAGGACCGACATCGGCAGCAGGGACACCAGCGTAGGCAGGTTGGTAGTCAGGTACAGATGCATGGAACCGACGTCGGTCGGATGCAGACTGTGGAGTGACCGAGGTCGGTCACTGTAACGGATTTTGGGTGGACAGCATGTTGTCAAGGAGTCTCAAACACCCATACGGAGGACTGAAGTCGTAAGTAGGCCCTCAAATTTGTTGTTCCTCTTATTTATACATGTTGCTGATTGTAGAGCAGGAAGGATCCAGGAAACAGGTGTGAGCTTGGCATGGATGAGGATGTGATTCCTTGGAGGAGAACCAGATAGGTTTGTTTTGGTAGGGTTGCCAGCAGGTATGAAAGCACAGAGACGAATGGATACCTTAGTAGAAGAATAGAGAGAACGGATACGTGAGACGGAAGATCAGGTATATGGTCTTGTGGAGCTGCAGAACAGTGGTACCAGGTTTGACAGGTGGAGGACGAAGCATGGCTTCAGTCAGTGTCAGGTAACTACTGTGATTTGACTTACCAGGGGGATGGTGATTGCAACATCATTCTGTTGCTGTATGTGGATGGTATATTTGCTAGCTAGCAGGTTTGGACATACAGGGTTTTGCTGAGCTAAGGGTAAGATTAGTTCAGTGGCATGTCATGAGGAGTTTGGAGCAGCGGAATTCTTTGACATGGGAGACATGGAGATCACAGGCTGATTTTGTCTCGAGTGGGAGCTGATGTGAATCAGGTGTTGGCGAGGTTCAGGATACAGAGCTGGAGCACACTAAGGGCTGGACAAGGACAGTGTCCGAAATCACATGAGGTCTGGTATAGACCTGAGTATTCCCATGCAGTGGGAGCTGTCAGAGAGTTAGGAGCCAATTTGGGGAAGTGGATTCTCAGGTATTTTGAGAGGGACCGGCAGCAGGTGTTGCTATGCAGGGTCAGGACTTCACTACATGTATTTGTAGGTTCGGATGTGGCAGGTTACTCGGATGATAGGTGTTACACCACGGGATGTGTGGTGGGTTGTCTTCAGGTGGGAGCTTGAAGAGGGATACAAACCAGGAAATAGATTAGACGGAGTACAGGTATAGGTACAGTGCAGCTGTTTATCTCCAAGTGGGAGATTGTTAGGATTGTGGAGCTAAAAGCTTCACTGATGCAGACATGGAGGAGGTTGCAGAATGAGTTGCTAAGTGTCAGAAGTGTTTGGCGTTGGTCTGGCCAACCGGCGTCGGCAGGGTAAGACAGGAAGGCAACCGACGTCGGTCATATATCGGCCGGCGTCGGCGACCCCAGGCAGACAGGGACCGACGTTGGTCGCCTGTGTGGTTCGACTGCGAGTTAATTACGGGCAGTGGGTTGACGAACCAAGAGTTTGCATGATGAGTGCTAATTTTAGACTCATAGCTGCGGATCTAATTATGGTAATTAGATGTCTAATCATTGTTTGGATGAGATCTATATAATAGACTCATGGTTGTATTGGAAAAGTGTGCTAGGGAGTAAGAGAGCATAATTATAAGCTCCTTCTGTGTGTGAGGTAGAGGTATGGTGCGTTCCTCCTAGTGCCACAGTACCAGGTGTGTTGGTGCTGGATTGGAGAGCCAGCTGGGTTCTTCAAGAGTGTAGGATCTTGGTCACAGTTGCATGGCCTATATAGGAGATCTACATGGTAAGTAAGATCATTGATCTGCAGGTGTATGTGTGTGCAAGGTCGAGGTTCACAGGTGAATAGAACCATTGTTTGATTTGCAGGTGTGCAAGGTCATATAGACAGCAACACTACAGGGAGCAGTATCAGGCAGGATCTACTTGGAGTACAGGTGTGTACTCGGATAGAGCAAGAGGAAGGCAAGGGAGTTCCTTCCATAAGTATGGTCTGTTGAATTGTAGGTTGTTGCAGATTCATGGGAGATCTACTTGAAGTACCTTGAGTACTTGTGGAGCACGTGGAGTGCTTGTGGAGTGCGTGGAGCACTTGTGTTGTGCGTGGAGCACGGGAGGTGAACACCAACTCTGTATTTGAGTTGGGTGTTGGGACCTGTGAGAGGGAGAGCTTTGGGGAGAAGGATTACTGTTCACTTGAGGTGTGGGAAACCTCTGTAAGGTGGTGGAGAAGAAGTGGCATCTTCTTTATTGTATTCTTTTCTGTATAAAGAGTTAATACAATTTGGTATTGTCTCTCATATGCTGTGTTATTCTGAATTCTAGTTACTTGGTGAATCTGGTTTATTTCCGCATATTAAGTTGCTTGGTTTGGTAATCAAATTGTGTGCTTCCGGTTTACATCCATCCTCCCAACAAGCCCATGTGGGAACTTAGAAAGTACATTCCATATTGATCAATATCACACTAATCAATACCATGAAAAATTTACATGTGATGTCATTGAGACTCAAAATGAGGTATATGAACATATTTTGTAATATTAATCCAAAGTGGTTCATAACAATGAGTAAGAAGGGTACACGTATATAAAAACACAACATAATAGGAATATTGGCACATACATGGGGTAAATAGTTATCCTTTCATTCCAAAAATATAGTAAAAAATCATTGAAGACTCTCATATGCCTCTAAAAAATTATTTTCAAACATGTATCTTACTATAAAGTTTCTCCGTGCACTAAGGCATCTCATGAAAAATATATGTTCTTATATAAATCCATTAGATAGTTGATGAACCATGAATCATAGCTATTTTGAAATGATGAATATAAATGTGGCTTTCCTACATGTAATGCCTTATAGTTTTAATTTTTTAATTTTTTTAATAATAATTATAAATGTTTTCTTATTAATATAATTATCTATAAAAATAATTAAACATATAAGCAAACTAATAGGCTATCTCAAGATAAAAAGTAGGTACTCTTGATATAATTAATATAAAAAATTAGACAACTTTATAGACATAAAGTGAGTTATTAAAATATAAGACAAACTCTATTATAGTAGTCAAAATGTATAATAATGGCACTTTATGTCTTTTGAAAAATAAACTTAAGTCCCCTAAGCACAAGAGAGTAGTATAAGTATTATAGTGGAGGTATTACCAAATTGGGACCCATATTTGACCCATTTTTAGGCCTCAAAGGTCCCACATTTGATGCTTTACCTCTTGATATAGGATGGTCTCCATTTGGGATAATTGAGTTTAAATTGAAGAAACCACCTTGTGTATCCTAAATTGGATCAAACATCAGATGTACCCTTTACTCGATGATTAACCCCAGCTCCTCCATAATATCTATCTATTGATAAATTGACTACGTTATTTATAATAATTCCTATGTATAATGTCTTGGAGGAAACCCTCTTTTATAATGAGCTCCCAATTCCCTCCTCAACCCCATGCTTTTAGCCTTTCTAGGTCTAGTATATGTATGATGTTGAACTTGAGTTGGATTGGTTTGTTGCCTCAAGGATGCACACCTTATATGGAAGGAGAGAATTATCTCATGAGAAGGATGAAGGTGTCTCTCATGCAACCCATGTATGATGTATAGTATGATCACATGGGTAACATGATCTGCACATTCTCAGCTAATGTTGTTTCATAGACATCACTACTCACTAATGTTATAAAGAGGCTCTCCTTGATAAATATTAAAATAGAGGTAAATTTTCCTATAAGACATCCAACACATGTTGCATGATTTGAGGTTTATGAATGTTTATCTCTAAAAACTATTCAGATAGTGGATGCATATGAATTATACCTTTGGTACTATCCATGATTTTGTCATGCAACATATTAAAAGCATACACAAGAATACAAGAGATTATAGAGTCATGTCATCCCAAATTTCCTATTTTTAAATTTAGGCTTTGATACCAAATTTCATGTTCAAAAGTTTTATTCAGAAAACCCAACTAATAACCAAGAAAAACATGGTATTTATTTAATTGTTAATTAATAACATTTAATTATTTAACTATTGTTATCAAACATCTAATGTTACACTAATAAGTGTAACACATAAAATTATTTAGTGGATAAGTTAATTTATTTTATTTTCTTTCCCAAAATACAAGTAACTGTGACAAGAAACTTAGAAGGGAAAAACTAATATTTAGTTAATTATTCCATTAAGAACATGGTCTCAAAATTTTAGGAGAAACATAAAATACTTAATTATTTTCATTATTTATTTAGGCTTAAAAAAGGTTGTACTATATTTAGTTAACAAGTTGATTCCCCTAAGCTAATCATTTCTATATTGATAAGTAGTAGGGCTTATTAACACATGGAATAAGTTCCTACAAAGATGATTAAATAACAATTTATTGAACAAGTCAATAAATGAAATTTTCACCTAAACTCTATAAAGGATGACATGACCTCCCTAACCTAGCCTAAGTCCTAGGAATTGATGCCATCACATCATGTGCAACCTACATATATGCTCTTTAGAATCAAGGTTAGATGTAGTTCTATTTAAACTTATGAAGAGTTTCTTCCATAAGAGATCATAAAATAAAAGGTTTATAATTATAAGATAACAAGGAATGATATATCATGACTCAAATGAGCTTATATAAGTTGTATATGTAAATACTCAAGACTAAACCAAGCACTCACTGGAATCCCATACACAAAGCACCTTGACATCCTAAGGTACATGAAATCACCCAAGTACTATTACATAAGAGTCCATATGAGCATAAAAATAAAAGATAAAGGATCCCACATTCCTTTGATCTAACTAATTTAAAAGTTTCAATAATCATTATCATACACTACTTAGAGAAAAACTATTTCTTGAGAGTGTCTCTGTCGATAATGAAAATTGAGCTAAATGTCCCATAATTTGCTCATTAAGGGTATAATTTAGGTCACCAAATAAAAAATAAATTAAATCACACTTACTAATCATCCATGTTTACTAAAAAGTTATCAAACATGACATCATGATAAACACATAAGGGAAGACACTTTAAGGTTAGTGACTAGAACTTGTGCTAAGGATATGCACCCTAAGGTTTAATATTTAGCACCCATGCTATAAATAGTGACCTATGAGTTAGTTATAATTTCCCACACTAACTTCTTAAAATGCCTACATATTTTATATGAACACATTCACAAGTAGAATTAGGGCTAATTTTAGTTCAATTATTATCAAAACAAGTTTTAGAACTATTATAAGTCAACTGACCTATGCCACTCAGCCTTAAGAATATGGTTATGCAACTATCCTTATGGTAATATTGTAGCCATGAAATAGACCATGCATAGTTAAATGATACCAAGGATTAGCATATGATACCCTAATATGTGAAATAAGGTTTGTTGAACTATTTAAGTCTGACATAAGGTAAAAATATTTCAAATTATCATACCACTCACTGGTAGCCTCCTAGAAGTAACTAGCCTAAAATCCAAATGGTCACAATGGGGGTATTTTAATTCGAGTCAAGGTTTTAAAATTCATTTTTATACTAATAGGAGTGTAGGCAAGCCACTAACAACTTTACATTATGCCAAACATGACCAAATGCCACCACAATAAGATACTAGCCTTAATGCATATATATTCCTAAGGAAAAGGTTAGTGAAATGATGTATACAATAATAACTTGAGAAGGATACTAGATTCCCTAAATGCTTTCACCACACATTTAACATCAAAATAACATGAACAAGTCATATATACATTGTAACCATCAATGAAACACTTAAATACCATGGTAGGAAAAAAAGTGGTTCCAAACCTTAATTTTACTCTAGTTTCAGGTTTTTGAAAAGGGTTTAAAAATGATTTAAAATAAATTTATAGAAGAAATAACCATTTTTTAAACATTTTTCACGAGTTTACCAAGATAGAGGGAGTAAATTTCCAGTGTTAGATAATTTTTATGCATGATTAAATTGAACATTTACCTATCATTCTGAAGTGATTACAAAAAGTTTCCTATCAATTTTATTTTTGTGAAGCCATTTTAAAAACCATCTGAATTTAATTAAATTAAATATTGGTGGAACATAGACATTAGAGGAATAACCAGGTATAGAGTAGATAAAATATAAAAAAACATAAAATCTAACATTAAGAAATGGAGTAAGGACATATTTGGGAATATCTATGAAAAGAAGACAAGGATTATGGATGATATCTCAAATTTGGAGAATAAGATTTCTTTAAATGGTATGGATCAAAAATGTTTTATCTTAGAAAAAAATTATCAGTGAATATCATTTCATCATAGCTAAAGAATATTTTTTTTGGAGGTAGAAGTTTAGAGCTTTGTGGCTTAAAATAAGATATAAAAACACTAAGTTATTCCATATTTATACCATAAAACACATAAGTAGTAATATAATTTATGATTTTTTTAGAGAGAATGGGGATGCAAGTGATGATACTCATATTATCAATGGAGAGGCTATCGATTTCTATATAAATACTCTAATAGGAGCTATTAATGGTAATATGGAAGTGCATAATAGAATCATTGATTGGATTCTAACAATTCTTAACTAGGGTGAAAATAAAAGGCTATTGGACCATGTTTTATTGATGAAGTCAAATTGTTATTTTCTCCTTGGAAGGAGATAGAGTGCCTAGGCTTGTTGGCTTTCCTACAACTTTTTTTTAGTAGTTTTGGGATATCATTTAGGTGAATGTGATAGTGATAGTATAGGTGAGATTATTAGGGAAATAAACAATATTATTATGTTATTTCCTAAGAAACTAGGAGATAAATATTTTAAAGAATTTAGGCTAATTTTCCTTTGTAATACAATTTACAAAATATTCACTAAGATCATGATCTATGAATTCAATCCATGATTCCAAATTTAATCTCTCAATAGAAGGGAGGCTTTGTCTTTGGGAGGAAAATTCAAGATGAAATAATCATAGTTTATGAAACCATTCATTCTATTAAAAAATGGTGAAAATAATGTATAGTTTTGATGTTAGTGTTGATGCAGTGGATTGCACCTTGGGCAGGAGGCCAAGCTCCTGCCTTCCACATGTCAAAATGGAAACTCCCCTCTCACCTGTGGGACTGGCGAAGCTAGAGGGGAGAGTCTCTAGATAGGGCTAGCTCCCTCTGATGTATCTTTTAGGTCCTAGACTTCCTACTGATAACAAAAAATGAAAAAAGGGGGGGATGAAAGGGGAGAAAGATGCTGAAGTAAAACCTAAACCTAAACTTAAAAAGGTGATACACCAAACAAGTTGATCCACTCAGCCTGAACATACACTTTTCACCAAGAATAAGCTCCCATACACTTCATCTAATGTGGGAAAATCTTCTGTTTTAGTGAGTTAGGGGTCCATAGAGACACAAGGAGGAAGAACTATCAAAGGTGTTTTGAGACACACTTTGGTAGCCTGTTCACATGCACCTATATTCCTGCTATAGACACTTCTGGCAGACCTGCAGAAGAAGAAACTTCACAATGCACTAGACATGCTGGAATCAATCTCTGAAAAGCATAAAATAAAATTACTTAACACAAAAAGAAAACATATACATATGCATGAGTGTAAGTCCAGATGGAGGTAAAAATGCTAAGTCTTGATTCAAGGTAAAAACTGGCAGAGTTCTACCTTACAAGCCCAAGAGATTTTTTGGGCAGATCTTTACCTTCAATCTAAGAGAATCAATCCTTTTCAAATGAGAAGTTTTAAAATATATAAAAAGAGAAGAGAACTTGGCACTCCTTTTGAAAATAATTTAGTGCTCTTGACAAGCTAGCCCATGTGCATTTTGAGCCTTGGGAAGAGGAAGCCATTTGATTGTCAGCTTCTGCTTTGACTTTGGTGTTCCAACATTAATGTGAGAGCATGGGCCGTGCCTCTTTTCTCCAAACATACTACTCCCTTCAAGGCATTTACATGGCTTGTCTGCTCATCAATGCAAAATGAAGAAAATAGGCCACGTTGCTTACTATTCATGCCATTTGATGACCACTAGGCCATCACTGTCTCAACTACAGGAATAAAACCCTGAGTTGACACTTCCTCCTTGCCACCTAGACTGTTTGTCTACTTTTTCACTTCATTTCTTCCTCATTTTTTCCCTTTCTCACTTTGTCGCTTTCTGGCTTTGTCGCTTTCTAGCTCCTTTAGCCCTCAGGGCTATCTTTTGGTAGGTCACTAAGTTCTTTGGGATGCTCTCTAAGCTTTTCAAAATCAATGGCTATTTCATGAGCCTTGAATTTGATGTCCATGCACCTGTCACTGTGTCTGAACTTCCAATGGCTAGTTCACCTTGCTTGATTTTGACGTCCTCAGGTTCGTCACCCCTTGGACTTTCTTTGGATTTCTTGCTTCAGCTTTTCCATGGACTTTTTCCCATGGACAAAAAGTCTGCAAGAAATTGCCTTTGACCACTTTGCTTTCCTTCGTAAATTCTCTTTCAGGATTTTATCTCACAACTTCCCCAAATTTCTTCAGACATTTTGTCCGAAGGAATTCCTTCAGATAAAAAGTCCAAAGAAATTATTCTTCTTGTCTTTGTCTTTTTCGTACCTTTTCTTCGGCTTTGTTTCCCTTCCAAATTTCTTTAGACTTTTTGTCTAAAGGAATTCCTTTAAATGAAAAGTCCAAAGGATTTCTTCCTTTGCTTCTTCAAACTGCCTTGAAAAGGTTCCCTTCAGAAAAATTGGAAACGACCCTTCCGAAGGGTATTTCCTTTGCCTTAGACAAATTCTGAAAGAATTACCTTTATGGCTTTTCTTTGTGGCCTCTTTTGAAAGTGTTCCCTACCCTCCACAAGGGCTCTTGAGATGGTCCATTTTGCACCTAAGTGGGAACTTGCCTTTTCCTGTGGAGTCTGTAGTTTCCCCCCTACTAAGCTTGTAGAAATCCATGCCTGTAGAGTTTGTAGAAATGGACCTATAGAGTCGATAGAAATGGACTTGAAGAGTCTGTAGAAATGGACCTACAGAGTCTGTAGAAATCTCTACAGAGTCCGTAGACAACCTGCAGAGTCCGTAGAAAACCTGAAGAGTCTGTAGAAATTTCCAGACTTGTGCAAAATCAAGAAATGAATTGGCTCAGAATAATAGGGAAAGAAGGGGACCAATTTTTGGCCTGTTGGGCAAAAAATGGTCAAAAATTAGGTATGAATAAATCTTACAATATGGTTTTAGAAAAATTTGGCTTCCACCTTCATTTCATAAATTTAGTTAGAACCTATATTTATTAAGGCATGTTTTCAATTTTGATTAATGGTTCTATTGAAGGTTTTTTTTTCCAGTGAAAGAGGGCTGAGGCAACAAGACCCTTTATTTCCTTTCATTTTTATTTTAATGGTAGAAAATCTAATAATAAATTTATCTTCAACCATCAATAGGGGAAGAATAAAAGGGATTAGACTAACCCAAGGGGTGAATAAAACATCCCAATAGTAGTTTGTTAATGATATTTTAATCTTAGTTGAAGCTTATATTAAAGAGGCTAAGGAGTTGAATAAATTTATGGACTATGAAGAAAATCTAGGTTAAAATATTAATTTAGATAAGAGCTCTTAATTTTTTTGTTAACACTCCTATCATTTGTCAACACAAAAAATTTTGAGTCTTAGGATGTCAAACTTGAAATTGCTCACTTCCATGGTAAAATTCCCTTGGATGTTTAGAATTGTCTTTTGGATATATTTTAGTGAAAGCTAGCTAGTTGGAAAGGATGTATCCTTAGTTAGGCATATAAGCTTCAATTGGTCAAGATTACTCTTCAAAACCTCCCAATTTATTTGATGTTTTTATTCAAAATGCCTAAGATCATTACTAAAAATATTGAGATAAATTAAAATATATTTCTCTGGATAGGTATGGAGGAAAATAACTAATTTTATTTGGTGGCTTGGGATAAAGTATGTTTAAAAAAATTTACGGATGGTTTGGTATCCATAAAATTGGACCAATGAATGTAACCTTGGTTACTAAAATGTGATGGAGGTTTCTTACAAAAATAAATGAATGGACTATAATTCTCAAAGTTAAGTACTTGGATACTTAGGATTTTGAAGGATGGTTGTTGGATGATACTCTTTTGAAGGGGCCATATTTTTAGAATTTTTTAGTCAATAGTAGGAAGGTCATGTGGAAATTTAGTAAATGGAAGATAGATTCAGGGGAACATGATTTATTCTAGGATAATTTATGGATTCTTAGTTCTCCTCTTTATTATTTAAAGCATTGGAATAAGATATGTGAACATATTTGGAGGAAGTATGGTGAAAGGGTTGTTAATTATTTTGAAGATAGTAATTTAGGAAAAACATGGAAGATATTATCCCTTGATGACAATATAAATCAGGAAGAAAACATAATTCTTAGAAATTTAAATTAACTTATTAAGGGAATACATATTAGTAGGACTAGAAAGGAGGATGATCTAGTTTAGAAAGACTCCTTTAAGGGAAATTGCAATGTTAAATCTAGGTACATTATAACTTTAAAGGAGACTCTTGATGGCTTCCCTTGGAAAAAGTTATGGAACAAATATTTGATTCCAAAGATCAAGTTTTTATATTGGTTAGTTGTGCAAAATAAAATTAGTACTCATTGAAAACTACATGAAAAGAGGGATTCCTATACTCAATAAATATTTTATTTACGAGCATAGTGCCAAATCAGTTACCCATTTGATGTTATATTTCCCTTTTACCTTCAAATTTTTAGTAATATTTCTATCTAGGTTTGAGGTTGGTTGGGTACCACCTTTGATGATCCTAAAAACGTGGTTTCAATGGACTTATCTTTTCAAGATTGATAACCAAAAAAATTATGGTTTATGGCTATACCCCATTCTTTTGGGGCCTATGAAAAAAATAAATCAAAGAATTTTCAATGATAAGAAAAAAAGCAACAAACATGTAGCCTTGAAAATAGTTGATAGTTTGAGTGATAACTATACCTCTATAAATATTAAGGATATGAATAAGATAAAAGAAGGGGAGAAAAACATTTCATCAAATTAGAACCTTTATGCATATTTTCAAACTTTTATCGATTACTGATACTCTATATCTTATAGGAATCCATCAAGTCTCAATCTCTCTGAGTGAACACCTTAAGGGGTTCAATGAGAAAGGGGTGGGTAGACCATTGGTGCTTCACAAGATTGTTTTCCATTTTTCCACTTGTTATCTACACACTTGTCTCTTGAAAACCTTATGCCTAAGCTTATTCTTCTTTATTACACACTCAATCATTTTCTACCCTTTTCCCCCTTTCCTAACCTTATCCCCCTTTTGACTGTTCATTTTAATATGTCAACTGGGTCGACCCTATACAATTTTGGGTAAAATTTATTTAGGGTTTAGGTTGGCTCTTGGTTGACCTACACTGTGACCTAGTGAATTATTATCCATAACTTGCTAGGTTAATTGGTTTGAGCCTATTAGTTGAAAATTTTAGAAGGGCTTAGGGTTAAATCCACCTATATATACAAGTTCATTTTTCCATTATTTAGAGAAGAGAATAATTAAGATATATTATGCATCTATTTATCCACCTTTCTACTTGAGGATCAAGCTTAGGGTTTCATACTTTCTTTGGAGATATGGATCTTGTCTTATGGAGAAGTATTTTGGATGTATTGATAGGTTGTGTATGATAGAGCTTATTTTTTATTATCATCCTTATATAACACAACAACCTCTTATGAAGCACCTTGGCCAAGGGAGAGATTGAGGTTCGGCAGGTTCATCTTCAAAGGCAAGTATTCTTAACTGTGTTCTTCCTTTGTAAGAGTAGATAGATATGCATTTGTACTTATCTTCCATGCATTAGGATTTCATATACTTTGAATTGAGTATATGTCTCTTATTCATGTTTAATTTTTGTTTATTACCCCCACTTTGTGCCACATGCTTTGGTGAGCACTAGATTAGACTTTACTTTACTTGTGATTAGTTTAGTGAATATAAAACATAGGACATAAATAGGGTTATTGCATGATTATGATTGACTGGAGGCTTTGGAACCCTCGCTATCATTATGTATTTTTATAAGAGATCCCATTATTAGGTCTAGTATATCCCCATATTGGTCATGTTCTCGATTATCTAATGTATCCCCAATCGAAAGTGTATGGTATGATCTTTCTTCTTCAAATTAGGATTGATTTATAGACATGATGCATTTTTGATTGCATACATAACCTATCTAATGGAGGAATAAGAAACATATAATCTAATAAAGAAGCAAGAAGAGTGGTTAAATGGGTAGAGTTTAGCCCATCCTAGAGAGGACATATAATCTAATAAAGAAGCAAGAAGAGTGGTTAAATGGGTAATGTCCTCTCTAGGATGGGCCAAACTCAACTTTAATGGGGTCTCTAATATAAATCATATAAAAATAAGAGGAGGAGGTATAGTAATAGATATTAGAGGCAATATGATTAAATCCTATGTTAGGATCTCAACATCCAAAACAATCATATGGATAAATAAATTTCAGCTCTATGGGGTGTCCATATGGAAAAATAGATAAGAATTACTCATTTGATCATTGAAGGGGACTCTTTGAATATCATAAATTGTCTTAATAAGAAGAATAAATTGAGTTGGACTATAAGGAATATATTCAGTGATGTTATTGACATAATTAAATCCTTACAATAAGTCATTATTAACCATACCTATAGAGAGGGTAACAAGGTTGTTGATTGGTTCAAAAATAAATGTGTCTTTATGTAGAACCTTGTTAAGTGTAATAGTGACCAAGATCTTCCAAATGGTGTTTTTACAAAAAATTTAAATGGATTTAATTATATAAAATGTTAGGGATGATTCTAGTGTATAATAATTTTAGAAAAGGTTCAATGATCTCCAAGATTATAGGTATACTTGTATGGCTCATTATTTCAAGGTTCATGAAAATCAAAAGGAAGGACACATCATATCCCAATCATATCCCCTTCCTAATTGAATATGATGGAAATATATGTGAGGAAATTTGTACCCATACCAAACCAAAGTAAGATCACTCAAGTACATTACAATGTATTTTATGGAAAAATTAATTATTTTGAGGAAAAGATCCTTATGATTGAACATTTTGAAATTAAATATAAGGATTGTGTATGGTAACTTGTTACTAAGAGATATCAACTAGAGGGTTTTCATAACAAGTATGGTAAGTGAGTCACTATGGGGGTAGTGATATTTTTAGGGTGTAAATGATCAATGTTGGGGTTGTGTAAAATAATGTCAAAATTTGGAACATTTTGTAGGAAGGAGGCCTCACTAGCTTCATGAAAAATATTCAAGGATATGATTCCGATATTTTTTTATAGTTCACTAAAGCCTTGAAAGTTCATTATGTTGGCATGCAGAGGGTATCTATTATAATTTAGAAGGATCTCATAACATGAGAGATTGGGATGAGAATGGAGGGGATGCAAATTTTTAAATCTAAGAGGGATTAAAAAGTTGATGTTGAGAATTTACTATAAAGGGAGGAAACATTGATAGAGTTTTAATTAGATACTTTAGAGACTTACTTCCAGTCCCTTGGAATGAGGTGGTGAATTAGTATACTAGTTAAATTTAATATGGATGGGTGATACAAATTAGTACCATTTTTATTTCCTTAATCATTTTTTATCATAAGCTTGTTTTTAGTATCCAATTTTACTTGTTGATGTCCTTAGAGAATTTAGTGATTGAGGTGCAAATAACTAAAGTGGAAATTCATATCCATCAAGCTTTAATTTTCTTATTATACCATTATTCCAAGTCCCTATCTATTAGTCCTTATCCCAATATTAGAATTGTGAATTATATAAATAAGGAATTTTGTACCAATAAAATGGTTTCAAAGGGTGGATGTAAGGGAAAAGACAAAATCTATCAATATCAAGATTCTAACTATTGATACTATTACACTCATTTTTAAGAGAGGACTTGTGTTATTATTGATTCAAGATCTAAGAACTGGATAAGTTGAACAATAAATCCATCAACAATGATGATCAATCTTTGGAGCCTTTGCAAGTTCAGATTCCATCTAAGAAGGAAGGAGAGTCAAAGGATGTAATTTTCACTTAGGGGTAGATTTATATCAAAGGAAAGAAATGTGACTTCAAGACCATAGAGGAAGTTAATTAGATCAAGTTAAAATCTCTAGTGAATGATGTTAACCTTCATAAGGGAATTTTAAAGTGGATCATGAAATATAATGAAAGCCTTAACAACTCCATCAAGCAAATTCAAATTCATTACAATAGGATATTAGTCATGTCAATAAACCTAAGAACAAAGGAGAGATGGATGAATTATTTCATAAAATGATGCAGATGGATGAAATAAAATTAGAAAAAGAGAAGCTAAAGGTCAAGGAGGACATTCATCACATTATTCATATTAACAAGTTCACCAATAAAAACTATGCTAGGAAGGAAGGGGAGTCAAAGGATGAAATTTTCACTTAGGGTAGATTGATATCTAAGGAAATAAGAGTGACTTAAAGACCATAGAGAAAGTTTAGATCAAGTTCAACTCTATAGTGAATGATGTTGACCTTCATAAGGGCATTTTAAAGTGGATCATGACAGGCAATGAAAGCCTTAAAAATTCCATCAAGCAAATTCAAATTCATTGCAGTGGGGAGTACTAGTCATGTCAGGAAACCTAAGAACAAAGGAGATATGGAGGAAGTATTTCATAAAATGATGTAGATGGAGGAAAACAAATTAGAAAAAATGAAGCTGAAGATCAAGGACATTCATCACATTATTCATATTAACAAGTTGAACAATAAAAACTATGTTTCTAACATTCACTTTCTTAAAGATGTGGTTAAAGTCAATAAAGAGGATTAAAAAAGCCTAATAATGAGAAATAAGATGAAAGGGCATTATAAAGGTATGAATTTTTAGGTGGAGGGAAGTGGACTAAATGATATGGAAAAAATCCTCACTAATATGATTGAGGAATGGAACACAACCCTAATAGGTCTTTATGTTTAATTCTTATTGTAGTTGTAGTTTTTATTGCTCATTTTTTATGGGTTGTAGATTTTATGTTGTCTCTTTATTATTGAGTGGTTGTCGATCAACAAAGTTTTACTTATACTTATTGATCTTGTTGGTTTCTTTAGGTTTTTTATCTTTTTTCTTAATCCTTTTCTAAGGGAAGGGTCCAATTCAAAACCCTCACTTTACCTTTATAAAAATAAATTAAAAACTAATGACATATAAAAAAATAAAGAGCCTACTAAAGCTCAATTTTTTAAATTTAATCATGCTCGAGGTATGTTCTTCATAATTTCCATTTTTCCTATGTGTTTCATTTCTCAAAATTAGTTAGACATTTAGTATATCTCATATTTCATGTTAATATTATTTTCATGTTTATTATAAATCTCATTTTGTAGCTTATCTTATTATTTATATCACCAAATTACTACACCTCTAGTTGTTTCTCAATTGATTACAAATAATGTCTCGTATCTACTTCTACTTTAGCATTTCATATAGGGATCCTTCCCCCTATTTCATTTTTTAAAAAACCTTTTGGATATTTCCTAAACTTGGTATCTCCATGTTCCTACCTCTTATTTTTATTATGTACATGTCTAATATTGGATTTATTATTGTTACACCTCTTGGCTCCCATTTTATAAGTTGCATTGTAATACCTTGGGAAATACAACTAGACCTTACTCGTAAACACCCACTTATGATTATTCCCCTAATAGTTGTCATTTTATCACATAATCATTTTCATGCCCATTTATATGCCACCCTTTTTTAAGTCCTTAGTAGGCACACCATGGTCGGATTCAAGATCATAATCTTTTCTAAGATGAAATTCTAGGAGTATCTAAGCATATTGGTTTTTAGGTTCTCCTCTTTAGGGTATAATTGTAAACTATGTTTTTTATTAATATTTAAAATCCATAATATGTATTTTAAAAAACTATAGGGAGAAGGAAAATATAAAAATAAAAAAATCTAAATCTAAACAATCATAGAAAAAATCACATGGAAAATTCAAATGGTAAAATAAAATATAAAAATTTAAAATAATCAAAATACATGATAAAATAATTGGCTTTCCCCCTATTCTAGTTGAATCTTAAAATCCATAATTGGCCTCATTATAAATTTTGAGGTCCATTGGATTATGGTAGAGAAATATACCAAGGTAGGAAGCTTAATATATATCATTTATGTTTCCTTCATTTTCACATAAGTACCTAATCCTCGTAGTTGAACAATTATTTTTTGGGGGTCATAAGGAATAGGTAACATGTCATGAAAAGGAAGGAACATTTAAGTTTTATTTATATCCTTCATGGGATGATATATATACTTGACTAGTTAGCCTAAGATTCAAACTTGCTAGGCAAAGTTCCTAAACTTTTCAATTTTGAAAAGTCTTAATCTTTCACAATTGATTATACTTTATTATTTATGGTAAAGACCATGTTTTCACCTTATAGGCACCCCCTTTTCCCTCCCTTAATTTTATCCCCTTGATCGAAAAAATTGTTTCCATGTCTCCACCATTTTATTTATTAATTATTTTTAATCTCCTTTAAACATTTTAGCTTGAAAAAACATTAGCATTCAAGGGTTTTATATGATAAGACTCAAGGAATCAACTAGGTATATCTATTTAAATTTTCATTCTTAAATATAATTTTTATCTTTGCATTTTCTGAGGCACTCTCTCGGTCATTTTCATTTTTGGATTTTTATTAGTTATGTTTTTGATCCAAATATTTCTTAAATTTATTTTTATTTTGGGTGATTTGGACTTAATCTAGACTTTAACTCATAACTATCTAGTATATTTTATCTTCTTATCACCTTACTATTCTATGAGTCATCCAGATCTAATCTAGATTTTACATATTGACTATCAAGTCCCATATCATATTATCACCCTATTGTTCCTTTGGTCATCTGGTCCTAATTTAACCTTAAAATTATGGATTTTGAGTCCCTTATTTCACTAACTCATTCCCATCCCTTGGGTTATTCATACCTTTTCTAGCCTTTACCTTGTGACATGGTCCCTTTTTATACCCTAATTTATTTTTTAACCTTTAAAATCTTTGAAACCTAATCTATCCTTTACCATTATGGCTATCCATGTCCATTTTTCTATTCTCTATTTGAAAATCCTCATACACTTCCATTTTTAGACTCATTTTCAAACATTTCCATTTATTTTATCCATTTAGTCTTGTATCATTAAGGTTAACATAGGTAATATTTGTGACTAACACAATCAAGACGAAGGTATTTTTCATGCATTCCTTTTCAATGTAAATGTATGTAGAGGTATGTATAGGACACTTTCAGTTATTTCATTAATTTTTCACCATTTATCACAAATATTTCCTATTATATTTATGGTACTATTTTATTTTTATAAAATACCATCCCACATTAAACTACTATGACATATGATGAAATTTGGCTGGGGAATATACACACACCTTATTTTTTATTACTATTGTTTTCTATTACAAAACTCATTGGCATATCAATCTCCCTAAGTATACATCCTAAATAGTACACCAAGATTAGGTTGCGCTGATTTGTGGTGCTTTGTGAGAGTTTCCCCGATGAATTTGTATTATTATTTCCTCCTTCATTCCTACCATGAAATTATCTTTCTTTTACTATGATGTATTATGTTTCCTATTCATGTTTATATTCTTGCTATTTTAACACCACTTGTTGATGTCATCAGATGGTTGGTGATGTCTTAGGGTACCCACCTCTTTTTTGATATCATCAACCATGTAGATGATGTTGGATAAGTTTAAGTTGTGACTTTTATGCCATATTTATATGGTTATTATTTTTCATTTATCATAATAATTACATCCATCCAAAATTTCTCATGCACACAAATCCACATTGGTAAGAATAAGAGGAATTATGGCTAAGGATTTTACACTTTAGGAAAACTATTTTACATAATGACTTGAAGACATCAAGAAGAGAAGTTGAATCAACAAGTTACCCATAATATTTAGAGTCCCCAACTAAGTATACCTAGGTATTGTTATTTCCATCTTGATTTCATATACAACCATATCTTAAAAAATTCCACTTGAGCTAAGAGGGATGTTAATACACTAATAAGTCAACCTAAGGCCATTATTCTTGTTCCTATACTATTTATTTTATTTCTTTGGTGGTTGCATTATATCAGTATGTTTTTATCTTCCATGTTTATATTAGCTTATGTTGTTAGTATTTTTTTTTATCTCATCATGATTTGTTTCTTTACTTACACCCCAAGGTTACTATCTAATGATACCTTAGTTTATATACAATATGGTTACCACATAGTGGCATTATCTTTTGTTTAATTATTATTTTTACACCTCTCAATTACTGTCTAATGACATATTAGATCTAGTTAGGCCAATGCTTTCTATTGTATATGTATATTACCCTATTATATCCCTTATAACCTACTTTGATCACAACCCTTGTAAATAGCCCTTGATCACTTTTTTGAATAGTATCTTGTATGTGTGTTGGATTTATTATGGTATTATACCTTTTCATATATTAGAGGTTCCATATATTATTGACCTTTCTTATCTTATAAACATACTTACCCCATTTTACCTTAAAATATAAATAGAATAGTTGTAACATAGAATATGAAAATCATAGAAAGTATATCATTAAATTTGTCATAAAAATGTGTTATAATTTAAAAATATATGATAATGAGAAAATTGTGTAAGGAAAATAATTTCACTTCTCTAATACATGTGCATGATAAGGAACATGAAAAAATATAAAAATTATAAGCATGCTTAATATTATCATGTTTATATCATATCGATTGTTTATTATGGAAATCTTTATATAAAAATCCAGTGCCATAAAAATCTTGCATCATAGACAATGTTAGCAATAGAAAAGATGTTAAGTATGACAAGCATGCATATTAGATAGTAAATTACCAATAATATTATTTAAACATAGTGGATAAGGATAAGGTAAGGAGAAACATGCATAAATATTAAAAATTTACCACATTTTATCCTAATATAATCATGTCAACATGGAATAAAATGTGGTTCATGATTGAAAGTTGATATGGACCATACACAAGTGAATATTAAGTTTTCCTTACCTATTTTGTAAATTATTTTATGGATTTAATAATGAGCTAGTGACCTTATAAATATATTAGATTTATATTTCCAATAAATTAAAAACCTATATGGAAATGCAATGGATTTGTGTGTCTATAAATTTGCATGTGTGTTACTCGATTTTAAACAAATAAGACAAAAAAAGGTAAAAAATCATAGAGCCAATAAAGGAAAATAAAATTAAAAAACTCAAAAAAAAAAAAATTTAAATAAAATAAATTCATATAAGGATTTTAAAAATATTCACAAAATTTTAGACACATAATTTTTGTATGGGGGTATTTACTGGTTGAAACATTACATTATTTTAGGGTACTTGTATACTTGTCAAAAAATGGTCAAGATTAAGATATTATTGACATGTTTTATTTATGCTTAGGTTATTTCCTATAAATTTATCGTATTAGAGTAGGAGATCCATAGATCCATAAGATCAATCTTAGAGAACAACACCATGATGAATAATGATGCGTATGCCAAAATACAACACACAACAAAATGGAAAAACATAAGAAAAAAATTATTCCACATATTCTTATTACAAGATACTTATTTCCATCATGCCCTCACATTACAATAATTCTTATTAAATATTTGAGATAATTGGTTTTGAAAACTAATAGTTTGTTGTATAAAACAAATTTTACTTAGTCATACCAAACCTATGTGGAATATGCACTTAATTAGGAATAAAAAAATTATGCACTTAGTTAAATCATATCTACACTCAAACTAAGTCGCTAATTAGAGCTTATAAAAATTAAGTGTGAACATCAAAAAAATACTAGCTAATGAACAACTTGGTCTAATATGACATACTAATACCCTCTCGTCAGTGAAAGCTATGGAAAGTAATAAAATAAATATGGGTCTCAGATACCATGCCTGATAAGGTACCCATGTACAAGAAAAAGAAAAAGAAATAAGGAATGAAGGAATTCATGTTGAATACCCTACAAGGATAACTTCCTTCACCCTAAGTAATTCTTGCAATTGAAGGTAACAAGGTGTTGCCAAGGGTTTAGTAAATATGTTAATAAATTGATTGTTGGTAGGCAAAATCTCCAATGTAAGAAACTCATTCTAAATAAGCTACCAAATGAAGTGAATATGGATCTCAATGTTATTTTTCATTGATTCTAAAAAATATTGCATGAAATTATTATTTCACTCTTGTTGCCACACTAGAGAATAGTGGGATTATGCTATAGGAAACCAAACTCATCTATCCATTATCAAAGATATAATGCCTCTAGAATGGATTTAACAACACCTTGATATTTTTACTCAATGGATGACAATGTAATATTTGTCTAATTTTTTTAATCCCATGCAATTTGAATACATCTGAGGTTGTAAGGAAATACACAAGTGGATTTTCAAGTATCAACATTACCTGCCCAATCGAAGGTTATATATACCATAATATATGAATTCACCTATGGTCTATATTGAATCCCAAACTATGTGGTACTGTAAATGTACTAAAAAATACATTTTTTTTCCAATGACTCTTATGAGGCTCATGAGATAATTGAGAGATATGATTAACAAAAAAAGAGATATCAGGGTGAGTGTGACTCAAGTATAGAAGACTACCCACCAATCATTGATACAAAGTGGGATCAAATGTAGGAGTTTTGTAACAAGTAGATAAAATAAAACATGACTAAATTGGATTGGGAGTAGGCTTAAAATCATCTATGGTGAAAAAATGAAGCAAATCATGAGCATAATTTTTTTGACCAATGAAAATCCCCTTTAAAAATTGATGAGTTTGAAAGTAAAGAAAGCAGTGTAGAAGTCCTAAATATATTATGTAAATTTTCTCAAGAAACTTATGCTTGGCATATTGAATCATAGGGTCTAAACATCTTGTGATAATGAGATCATAAAAAGAAAGGACCAATATCATAAGATTGTCCCCATAATTTTGGATGTATAAGTTAGGGTTAAAGGAATAATGGGTTAAACTAGAATTGAGCATATATTCTCATACCAAGCTCAAGGATATTGTTTGAGACCATAGAGAGAACATCAAATCCTATATACAAGAGAAGGGTCCTATACAAATCCCTAAGGTTGTTCCATATTGATAAAAACACAATATTAATAAACTGTGATAAACAACAAATTTGATTTAATTATCATTAGAAACTAAGCTAAAATATTTTTATATATTGAACATATTTTTATGGGTGAGTTACAACTCCATATTAGGTCTATAATGAGTGAAAAAAGTCACTAAAAAGAGAGTGACAAAATTTAACTATAGTTAAGTACCTAAACGTAACTATGTCACTCAACAACTAAATTGAGGTGAACTATAACTATCACACTAAACACAAGTGATTTATTAAGCATAAAGATGAATTAATCTACATAATTAGATAAATAAAGCTAATTATATATTTTACCCTTATTTAAACATGTTATTAAGTGAAAAAGTGAGATATTCTCTAAATGCCTTAAATTTTTTACATGCAAGAGATTTTGTGAATATATCTACACATTGTTCTCCTATCAAGAAAAACTAGAGTTCGATGTTGTGTTTTAAACATGTTCACGTATGGAATAAATTTTTAATTTAATATTATTGGTGTGCTCATGAAATAATAGATTATGAAAAAAAATGAATTACACCTTCATTTTCACAATGTAAGACAATAGGTTACTTCTGTAGACCACCCAAACCTTCAAGTATGTGATGTAGCCATATAACTTCATAGACAAATCCTCCTGGAACACAATATTATAATTCAATATAAGAACATGAAATAAATTTTTGTTTCTTTCTCCCCCATGATATTGGACTAGGACCCAAAGAGAATACATATCTAGATGTGGACTTCATGTCATCTATATTTTTAACATGGTACAAATTCATGTATCTTGCCAATAACAATTGGTCATTCTTATTCTATTCTAGGTCAAAGTAAATTTTACCCTTGATATATTTCATAATTTACTTCATTGATTTACAATGAATTTATTTTGGATCTTACATGAATATTCAGAGAAAGCTCACTACATTGCTGATATGTGGCATAGTATATTCAAGTAAATGATACTCTTAATTAACTTTCAATAGAGAGTTTAATTTACTTGAGGTGATGGATCTAATTGAGACAAGTGAAGATTTGTCTCCATAGTTGTATAAATAGGTTTACGGTCCATCATCCTAAATTTCTCAAGCATTGTCTTGTCATACTTCATTTGACTCACCAAGTTATGATTTTATTTCTAACACACTTCTAATCCAAGATAATAATGGATTAGCCCAAGATCTATCATGTCAAATTATATTTTTAGTTTTATATTTTATGCATCAATCATACTCACTAAATTTATATTTATTACTATATCATCGACATAGACTATAACAATCACCAATTCACCCCTTGTTGTTTGAGGTAGAAATTGGGATCATAAGGATTACTCTTAAATCCACTTCGAGTGAGGTGATCGTAAATTTTGATGTGCCATTGTTAGGGTGCATGTTTAATACCATACAATGATTTTATGAGTCTACACACCTTTTTTTCTTGATTTGGTGTGATAAACTCTTTTTATTGAGTCATGTAGACTTATTTTTTAAGCTCAACATTTAGAAAGGCACTTTTTACATCCATTTGGTGGAATTTCCATTTAAACTATGTATCCATAGAAAATATCATTATGAGAGTCTTGATCTTCATCATGGGAATAAAAGTATCCTCATAATCAATAATTATTTTTTACCACCCCCTTTTTTTGAATCTTAGCTCGTGCTTGTCAATGTTTCCATCTGAATTTTTATTGGTCTTGAAAACCCATTTGCATCCAATTGACATCTATCCTAGAGGAAGATATACAAGCTACCATGTGTTATTCTTAATCAGGGATTGGTATTCATCCTCGATGGATTCTTTCCAAGGTATTAAATAAATATATTCTGGTACCTTAGTGGGCTCATTTGATTAAAAAACTCTCCTTATTAGGGACATATTTACCTCTTTTTGATCTTTGATACAAGTTTTTGGTCTAGGAGTAGATGTCTTTGGAACACCATTTAATTTTGCATCTCTAATCAAATTTGTACACCACTTTTCCATATGTTGAGTTATGGGTCATGAAGTTTGATATCATGATAATCCCCATGTTATAAATCTTATGAATAGATTAAAGACCTATTCTATACATTTTTTGTATGTGAATCTATGGAGGTTGTACTTGAATTGCCTCTCTCATAAAACTGAACATCCATAATTATGTAGATATATCTTGTCTTTGGATCCACAAACTTATATTTCATTGAGTCTTCATTGAACTTGAGAATGATTAAAGGTGCAAACTTATTGTACAAATTAGTTATTTTCTTATTGGTAACTAGCAATGTGTTTTGCTCTAAAAATAATGAAGATGAGCAATTTATG
Source organism: Torreya grandis (assembly GCA_037957365.1). Taxonomy (NCBI): domain Eukaryota; kingdom Viridiplantae; phylum Streptophyta; class Pinopsida; order Cupressales; family Taxaceae; genus Torreya; species Torreya grandis. The sequence goes on along the minus strand of JARHVA010002158.1, from coordinate 284,915 downwards.
GATTCTTGCTTGACCATGCTTCATGCATAGTCATGTTATAAAGTATAAATTTTAGTGACCTATTTAATAGGTATATTTTTATTTTATTTTTGTTTTTTCCCAATATATTCTTGCCAAACTTACATCCTTCATCATACAACACACCGTTTCCATGATAGTGTGGTTTTGATTCTCTATAACACCATTATTTTGTCGAATGTAGGTTACAGTCAATTGTTAGTGAATACCATGTTCTTTAAAATATGTTAAGAATGCATTAATGGTGAATTACCCCCTTGATCTGAGTGGATTACTTTGATTTTTAGATTAGTTTGATTTTAAACAAGAGCCTTGAACTAGTTGAATGCTTGAAAATATTAATCCTTTGTCTTGAGTAGATGCTTGAAAAGATTAATCCTTTGTATTGAGTAGATATATCCACATTTTTCAAGAATAGCCATCAACAAAGAGCTAAAAATATTGAAATCCATTAGAGGTTTCTATAATTTTTCCACAAATATCGATATGAACCATGTTCAGTGGGCTTTTAGATTTATTAATATTCTTTCAGAATGGTTCTTGATGTTTATTTATTGATAGACAACTTTAGTAGATATTTATTTTATTTTCAAAGGTGGAAAACATTTATCCATATTATGTTGGCTGAGACAAACCACATGTACAAAAATCATGTGTCCATATCTTTATTTCCATAAGTTGGCATAATTTCTATCCTTTGTAATGAGTTCCTAATTATTGTGTGAAACAAAGTTAAGTTGAAACATCTTGGTAGTGCTTGATGCACATGAAAAAATTTGATATTTTATCTGCTTATCTCACATTAGGCACTCTTTCTTGCCACTTTTACAATAAAATTTAACTTTGAGATTATGATATAGTAACTAATTGATTGAGTTAAGATTATTAGTGAGTCTAGGAACATACATGACTCCTATGATAGTGTAGTCACTTTTTTTAAGAGGAAATTTGATGTTACCAATTCATTAAAATTGGTAGGAAGTGTCAATGAAACATTATTTTTGGTGGATAAAGGTTGTAAAATAATGAACCAATCCTTTATTCTAGTCATATATTGGGTGGTTCCTACATTAATATGCTAGATAGAGTTTAATGAAGTTGATTTTTCACTTGATTGTGCAACATATATTGCATCATTGTTAGAGTTATCTTTCTCTTGATCAACAAGGCTACCTTGATGTTGTTATTTATTTTCTAGTTTCCCTTGTGCTATCCACAATAATTTTTATTCTTATTAGATGAATGTTGTTGATCTGGATTCTTACTTGAAGATCCTTGTGTCAATCTATTATATCAAAAATATTCGATGCTATGCCCCTTTCCATAAATAGGGCAATGTTTATTATTTGTTGACCCTTGTGAGTTATTTGAATTTCATTAATCTCCTTGATTTTGGGAGACATTAATTCTATTAGTTATATTAGAATTAAATTATATAGACTCAGGATTAGTTTAATTCACTGTGCTAGCTAAAATGTCTTCTCAAGTCATTTGTCTCACAATCTTATGATCCTTGAGCCACCACACTCTGATTTTACAAACCTTGCTTATGATAGTTGGACATGCCATCAATATTAGGTTGGTTTATTGATGGCATGACACTACCATTTTCCACCTCCTTTGTTACTTGGACACATCACCCAATTTAACCCATTGATCCCTAATCATAGTCTATGGAATCCATGTGTCATCTCACTAATCACTTCAGGCTCTATGTTATGGGTCTATTAGTTGGGCCATGTGGTAGCTTCTTATTTGTTTACCCCTTCCTCAAGCTTTTTAAATTGGGCTCTATCGAGTGCCATCTAATACTCTGTTATTTTTTATGAACTCCTACCATTGTGTACTTAGGGCCTACCACTTCCACATGCCTCCTTCTTACTCTTCCATTGCTTGTCTGAAGCTTCAAATGTAGTGTTAATTTTTATTCCTATGGTGAAGTGGGATTTCACCACATGGCATCATCTACTCACCCACTACTCTGACATGCTACTAGGGTTGTACATACCATTTGAGAGCTATGGAGTAGTAATATTATGTCATGTGGCATCATCCAATTAATCCACTTTCTCACTACTTTGTTGATGTGGAGATCCCTCAAGAAACTTTAAAGAAATTTGACTAAGTGTCAAAAATCATTATAAAGGGCTCGAGACTATTCAAAGATTGACATGTGACATCGATCAAACTTTGAAAGAAACTAAAAAGTCTCATTAAGTGTCAACGTGACACATGGCTCTGGGAAAAGATAGAAATCTTCATGACTTTTGCATCTTAAAAGCCTAAATAATTAGTTGATTCTTACAAAGTCTTTAGATTCTCAAAATTATCCTTTGAAACGTTTGTTTGGAATAAAATTTTTGAATCCACTAAAAAATATGATAATACCAAACCTTTCATAAAAATTATTAAGAAAAAACCATGAAGTATTAATTTCTCCTTTTGAGACTTAGCCATTTTTATGAACTTGGACACAACTTTGAAACTTTTATGACTGCAAAAACCTTAAATAAAAAATGGATGCTACCCTTTATGGTGACTAAAAATAGTCAACATATTGGCAACCTCTATGGGATGATTGCCTACTAATCATGAATTCATCAACCTTCAAAGAAATCCATTAGGCATGGATTTGTAGAAGCAATCTGTCAGGAATCTAGAACAACAAACATGCTCTGATTCCACTGTTAGGATCTAGGAAGCACAATTGATTACCATGTACAAGCAACTTAACATGTGGAATTAAACCAGAAGTAACAAGTAACTAGAATTCAGAAATAACACAGAATATGAGAGACAATACCCAATTGTATTAATACTCTTCCAGAAGGAAATACAACAAAGAAGATGCCACAGTCTCCTTCCTTACACACCTCTAGGGCTCCCACACCTCTAGGGCATAAAAAATAAATCTCTTCAAGAGTTATCTCTCTTGTAATATCAATTAAAAACATAACTCAACACACAGAGCTATCAACCAGCCAGTAACAAAACTGCCAGTACACTGAGTACACACCGCACTCCAAGTACACAATCATACTTTAAGTAGATCTCCCTGATCTTGCACCTTGCTGTGTTGCCCATCACCTTTGACCTTGATATCATGTAGATCCACCTTAGACCTTACACACACACACACCTACAAATAAATGATCTTACTTACCCATGTAGATCTCCTAACCTGGCCTTGCATACCTGCCGACCAAGATCATACACACATGAAGAACCCTTCTGATTGTCCAAACTAGCACCCCTGTAGATCTTCTACCAGAACTTGCACAACTTGCATCTCTACCTGATCATACACACTCGGCACCCTTGTGGAACTAGGAGGAACACACCTTGCTCTCTTCACTCTAAAGGAACTAACCTTGCTCTTACTCAACTAGCCCAAATTATAATAAAACCCATGAGTCTATTATATAGATCTCATGCAAACAATAATTAGACATCTAATTACAATAATTAGATCCATAGATCCAAGACTAAAATTACCCTTTAACATGCAAACAACCAATTTGTTAAAAAACTGTTTGTGAATCTCATAGTTCTGAACCGCATAGGTGACCAATGTCGGTCCCTGTCTGCCTAGAAATGATTGACGTCAGCTGATCTTGATCGATGTTGGCTTCCCTGCTATCTTCTCCTGATCAGCGTCAGTTGGCCTGATCAGCATCGACATCTGTGACACTCAGACCTCCTCCATGTTTGCATTTGGGTGAAGCTTTTAGCTCCACAACCTAAAAATCTCCCACTTGGAGAAAAATAGCTACACTGTACCTGTACCTGTACACTGTCTAATCTATTTCTTGGCTTGTATCCCTCTTCAAGCTCAATCTTGAAGACCAACCACCACACAACCTATGGTGCAACACCTATCATCCAAGTAACCTACCAAATCTGAAGTACTTGACCTTGCATAACATGAATCCCTGCTACTGGTCCCTCTCAGATACCTAAGAACCCACTGAACCACTTTCCAGTGCTTCCTTCTCAGATTGACTACAAACTTTTTGACAGCACCCACTACTTGGGAAAACTCAGAGAGTACACATGTACTCAACCTCATCATGTGATTGGGGACCCTGTTCTATGAATTGTCCATCCATAGGTGCACTTTCCGTACTACATCTTGCACTACCTTCACACAATCATCCTATGACAACATCAACATGTGATCTTCCCTGTCTCTAGGATTACTCATGCCAAAGAATTTCACTACTCCCAAATCCTTCATGGAAAACCATTGAACTAACCTTACCTTTAGCTCGACAAAAAACCTATATGTCTAAACCTTCAGCTAGCATACCATCCACATACAGTAATAGGATAATGTTGTGACCATCATCTAACCTGGTAAGACAAACACAATGGTTACACTGACATTGACTAAAGCCCTACTTTGTCATCCACCTATCAAAACCTGTACCACTATTCTGCAGCTTCCTCAAGACCATATGACCTGGCCTTCTATCTCACATGTCCATTCTCTCTATTCTTTAACCAAAGAATCCATTCATCTCTCAGTGCTTTTATCCCGACTGGCAACTCTACCAAATCTCCCGTTTGGTTCTTCTCCAAAGAAATCATGCCATGCTCCCACTATTTCTTAGATCCTTCCTACTCTACAGTGAGCAATGAGTATAAAGAAGAGGAATAATGAATTTGAGGCTTACTTACCCTTTTAGTCCTCCATATGGGTGTTTGAGACTCCTTGACAGCTTGCTGTCCACCCAAAATCTGTTCCAGTGACCAACCTCGGTCACCACATAGTCTGCATTCAACCGACATCGGTTCCATGTGACTATCCAAGTCACCGATGTTGGTTATCCTACTAATGTCAGTCTCCACCTACCTAACACCACTGACTCTTTTGGTCTACACATGATCTACATTGGTACCTATATTTTTGACACCGATTCCTCCTGACCGATGCCGGTACCTGTGTTCGCTTGTGAGTGATGACTTTTTACCCGCAAGCTTTCTTTGAATCATACCCATGTCCAAACTGCCCTGCTCAGAAGTATCTAGCCCCATCTACTGATCTCTATCCATCATCTCCTCCAAAAAAACCAAGGCTTTCCAGTTCTTAAGTTTATTAAATACATCAGTCTTCCTTTTCCTGCAATAAATCTAATCCTTTCTTATAGCATCCCACTGCTTACAAAAATCTCAGTCTATGCTCTCTGAAGTTGAACTCTTACCATTTGACTTAAGAACATCCATTCCCTTCTCACTTATGTGACCAAGCCTACAAAGCCACACCTGTGCAACAAAAGTGGAATTAGTAATACAAGCAGGTAGATAAAGAGTACTTGCTTTCTTACCACATGTTAATTCAAGTGCATCCTTGGTAACATTTCAAAAATCTACTGTGAGAGTTCCTATGCATCTCTCATCACCCAAATTTCCTAAATAAATTAGCCGCATCTTCAAGACTGGGACCTGCATGACCTCCTTCAACACCCATGTGTTGGCCACCTGCAATTTCAGCCACACTTCCCCTTTGCCAATACATTGACAAGGCTCACCAACCCCTCTATTTGGGGCTACATGTAAAGAGGCAACAGAATCTATAAACCAAGATTCTATGTTATCTAAGGAACATCCCAGAGCATCTTGTGCAATAACACCTACAACATCTGCTTCTTCAGTTTCTTCATGCTGATCTTCTACCAACCAACAATATTTCTTTACCTGCTCTTTCTTTCCATAACACCGTAATTGACCATTCGTGCTTTTCAATTCCTCCATTCTTAGTGTACTTTCTTCTACCATTGCTATACTCCCACTCAATTAGAAACCCCTGAGAGTGACCTGTAACCAAACACAAATCTGCTCCCTGAAACCTTAGCTCTGATACCACTTTGTCAGGAATCTAGAATAATAAACATGCTCTGATTCCACTGTTTTAGATTATGGTAAAAGCAAGTTTTGAAGGGGCCCCAAAACCCTAGTACAAGGAAAAGAGATAGAGCAACCAAAACATAGACAGAGTCTAAAAACAACTACAAGGATGTAGCAAAAACAGGTTTTAAATGGACCTGAAACCACCAGAAAGACAATCGGTCACAACCCAAAAAAAAAATAGAGATCTGGCACCACCTTAGACATAGGAAGACAACAAGAAAACAAAGAACAAGACCAGATTCTTTACCAGCAAGAGGAACCAAATTATTCATCCAGTTCCAATATCATTTTCATTGTTTCTTTTTCTTTCAAAATAGTATCTTGGGTAGTGGTTTCCACCAGCATTGCTCCTTTTTATGTTACCTTCTTTCTAGTACTTTGTCTCATTCTTTTGTTGGGTCCCTCCAGAGCTTTAGTCTCCTCACTGGCTCTTTTACCAATATTGACAGCAACAGCACAAATATTGGACGTAGCTTCCTCCATTTTCATTCTATTGTCCTTAATTAGTTCTCAGAGGTTTTTCTCATAGGCTTTGAGCTTGGCTGGGATCTCTCCTATCTGATTATCCATATTGTTGATTTTGTTCCATACCTCTTTGAGGGTATCTTCCATTATTTCCACTTTCTTTTTAAGGTTCATAACCTCCCTACACATCCAAGAATCAAATTGAGAAGATGCCTCTGCTTTGCAATTAACCCAGTTCATTGGAGTATGTGTTTCATCATTCAGTTTTTTCCCCCTCCAATCCTCAAAATTTTTATTAGGATTGTTCCTGTCTTCTTCAGTGATATCTTCTCGACCCTTATGTTCCTGCTATTTCATTCCATTTTGAATTTCCATTTGCATATCTTGATTATCATCCTGCCCTGTGGTTTCCTTTTCATTCTTTGATGCTGGGTCCTCAACAGGGTCATCCTGGACATTATCAGCCTCTGCCTCTTTCTGGTTTTCCTCAGTGTCTTCAGTTCTGTTTGCAGAATCCTCCTCTGTATTGACATCATCTTTTTCATTCTTCTCAGGACATTCTTCATCCTCATTAGAGTTTGTAGCCTGACTTTCAGTTCCTTCTTCTTCCTCCAAGTTTTACTCACTGGGTTTATCAATACTCTCCCACTCTATATCTTCTTCTACAATCTGCTTTTTAGTGCTATGGAACTTGATTTTGCCTTTCTCAGTAACACATTCACTCTTTCTGTTCCCTGACTCCTTGATTTTCCCCTATTTAGGGTGCTTAACCATAGCATTATTCTTACAGTAGCCTTCGATTAACAGAATAAGGCCTTCATGACGGATAGGGCGCGTTTCCTTTTTCCTATGAGCATATAAACTTTGGACCAAGGAAAAATGTAGATAAAAGGGAAAGGACAAACTAACCTTGTGCCTGAAATGGTTAAGGAAGACAAAGTGGAATTTGTGCACACGCTTACTTCTTCCGTCTAGAATGAAGTACTCCCTTATGCAGCTTAAGACATCCCTCCATATCCCTTTAATCTGATCCAATTCAAAGAAATCCCCATTCTTGACCAGTTGCTGCTCTTCCACTTCTATTTTGGGGAACCTACAGAAGGCCTCATTCGAAATACTTGTCTTTTTGGAGAATTTGAGTCCATCGGTAAGCAGCCCAGTAACCTCAGCTATAAAATCCTCTGTTAAGTTCACTGTGACACCATGCAGGGTGACCCTTTCATCCTTCTAATTTTTGAAAAAAATCATAGTGATATGCGGTTTTGATCCATGAGTCTTTCCAAATAGCTCACAACTTTTCCTTTCTGAAAAATTCTCCAGACATCATGTTTTTCTTTCCATTCCTCACAGCTCTTAGGTTCCTGTTTCTGAGGTTCTCCCTTCCTTTCGCTTGCCATATTCATTTTCCTAGAGCCCCAATTGTAAAGGTCATTGCAATAATCCCATCTATTGCTGAGTTGATAGGAAAATCGGCTTTGATTGTGCTTATTCAGGATCCTCTTCTCTCTCTTGAGGGCCTTACTCTTTAATGATTGTTGTCCTTTCCCCGCACCGCCACTCCTCCTACTAATATTATTTCTTATACACTTTGATCTTTCCTTCCTTTGCATGGGTTGCATCATGAAGAATGAGTGCCCTCAAATCCACATTCTTTACTAATGTTTCATGCCACCTCACTATTTGACCAGCCCGGACTGCACAATTAGCTAGCCAATCTGCAACACCATTGGCTTCACGATAGGTGTGGGTAATGATCACTTCTTCAAATTTTTTAATTAAAGTTTTCATCTCCATTACCTTATTCTCTATGGTCCAAGACACTGTATTTATATTGTTAAGAATATTTATAATATTCAAGGAGTCCCCTTCAAGTCACAATTTGGGATATCCCGATTCCACAGCAATTTTGAGAGTCTGAAGGGCAGCAGTAGCTTCGGCAATGTGACAATGCTCTGATTCCACTGTTAGGATCTAGGAAGCACAATTGATTACCATGTACAAGAAACTTAACATGCAGAATTAAACCAGAAGTAACAAGCAACTAGAATTTAGAAATAACACAGAATATGAGAGACAATACCCAATTGTATTAATACTCTTCCAGAAGGAAATACAATAAAGAAGATGCCACAGTCTTCTTCCTTACACACCTCTAGGGCTCCCACACCTCCAGGGCATAAATAATAAATCTCTTCAAGAGTTATCTCTCTTGTAATATCAATTACAAACACAACTCAACACATAGAGCTATCAACTAGTCAGTAACAAAATTGCCAGTACACTGAGTACACATCACACTCCAAGTACACAATCATACTTCAAGTAGATCTCCCTAATCTTGCACCTTGCTGTGTTGCCCATCACCTTTGACCTTGCTATCCTACAGATCCACCTTAGACCTTGCACACACACACCTGAAAATCAATGATCTTACTTACACATGTAGATCTCCTAACCTGGCCTTGCACACCTGTCGACCAAGATCATACACACATGAAGAACCCTTCTGATTTTCTAAACCAGCACCCCTGTAGATCTTCTACCAGAACTTGCACAACCTGCATCTCTACCTGATCATACACACTCGACACCCTTGTGGAACTAGGAGGAACACACCTTGCTCTCTTCACTCTAAAGGAGCTAACCTTGCTCTTACTCAACTAGCCCAAATTACAATACAACCCATGAGTCTATTATATAGATCTCATGCAAACAATAATTAGACATCTAATTACAATAATTAGATCCATAACTCCAAGACTAAAATTAGCCTTTAACATGTAAACAACTGGTTCATTAACAAAATGTCCATGAAACTCATAGTTCTGAACTACACAGGTGACCGACGTCGGTCCCTGTCTGCTTGGAGATGACCGACGTCGGCTGATCTTGACCAATGTCAGCTTCCCTACTGTCTTCCCTTGACTGGCGTCAATTGGCCTAACTGACATCAGCATCTATGACACTCAAACCTCCTCCATGTTTGCATTTGGGAGAAGCTTTTAGCTCCACAACCTAACAATCTCCCACTTAGAGATAAACAATTACACTGTACCTGTACCTGTACACTGTCTAATATATTTCTTGGCTTGTATCCCTCTTCAAGCTCAATCTTGAAGACCAACAACCACACAACCTATGGTGCAACACCTGTCATCCAAGTAACCTACCAAATCTGAAGTATTTGACCCTGCATAGCATGAATCCCTGCTGCTGGTCCCTCTCAGATACCTGAGAACCCACTGAACCACTTTCCAATGCTTCCTTCCCGGATTGACTACAAACTTTCTGACAACACCCACTACTTGGGCAAACTCAGAGAGTACACATGTACTCAACCTCATCATGTGATTGGGGACCCTATTCTGTGAATTGTCCATACATACGTGCACTTGCCGTAATGCATCCTGCACTACCTTCACACAATCATCCTGTGACAACATCAACATGTGATCTTCCCTGTCTCTAGGATTACTCATGCCAAAGAATTTTGCTGATCCCAAATGCTTCATGGTAAACCACTAAACTAACCTTACCTTTAGCTCAAAAAAAAACCTATATGTTTGAACCTTTAGCTAGCATACCATCCACATACAGTAATAGGATAATGTTACGACCATCATCCAACCTGGTAAGACAAACACAATGGTTACACTGACATTGACTAAAGCCCTACTTTGTCATCCACCTATCAAAACCTGTACCACTATCCTACAGCTTCCTCAAGACCATATGACCTGGCCTTCCATCTCACGTGTCCATTCTCTCTATTCTTTAACCAAGGAATCAATTCTTCTCTCAGTGCTTTTATCTCGGTTGGTAACTCCACCAAATCTCTCATTTGGTTCTTCTCCAAAGAAATCATGCCATGCTCTCACTGTTTCCTGGATCCTTCCTACTCTATAGTGAGCAATGAGTATAAAGAAGAGGAATAATGAATTTGAGGCTTACTTACCCTTTCAGTCCTCCATATGGGCATTTGAGACTCCTTGACAGCTTGCTATCCGCCCAAAATCTATTCCAGTGGCCAACCTCAGTCACCACACTATTTGCATCTGACTGACATCAGTTCCATGCAACTGTCCAAGTTGCTGATGCTGGTTATCCTACTAATGTTAGTCTCCACCTACCTGACACCACTGACTCCTCTGGTCTACACATGACCGATGTTGGTACCTGTCTGTTTGACATCGATTCTTCCTGACTGATGTCGGTACCTGTGTTCGCTTGTGAGTGATAACTTTTTACTTGCGAGCTTTCTTTGAATCATACCCATGTCCAAACTACCCTGCTCAAAAGTATCTAGCCCCATCTACTGATCTCTATCCATCATCTCCTCCAAGAACACCAAGGCTTTCCAGTTCTTAAGTTTATCAAATACATCAGTCTTCCTTTTCCTGCAATAAATCCAATCCTTTCTTGTAGCATCCCATTACTTACAGAAATCTCAGTCTATGCTCTCTGAATCTGAACTCTTACCATTTGACTTAAGAACATCCATTCCCTTCTCACTTATGTGACCAAGCCTACAAAGCCACACCTGTGTAATAGAAGTGGAATCAATAATACAAGTAGGTAGATAAAGAGTACCTGCTTTCTTACCACATGCTAATTCAAGTGCATCCTTGGTAACATTCTAAGAATCCACTGTGAGAGTTCCTATGCATCTCTCATCACCCAACTTTCTTGAAGAAATTAGCCACATCTTCAAGACTGGGACCTGCATGACCTCCTTCAACACCCATGTGTTGGCCACCTGTAATTTCAGCGGCACTTCCCCTTTACCAATACATTGACAAGGCTCACCAACCCCTCTATTTGGAGCTGCATGGAAAGAGGCAACAAAATCTATAAACCAAGATTCTACTTTATCCAAGGAACATCCTAAAGCATCCTATGCAACAAAACCTACAACATCTGCTTCTTCAGTTCCTTCATACTGATCTTCTACCAACCAACAATATTTCTTTACCTGCTCTTTCTTTCCATAACACTGTAATTGACCATTCATTCTTTTCAATTCCTCCATTCTTAGTGTACTTTCTTCTACCATTGCTGTACTCACACTCAATCAGAAACCTCTGTGAGTGACCTATAACCAAACACAAACCTGCTCCCTAAAACCTAAGCTTTGATACCATTTTGTCAGGAATTTAGAACAACAAACATGCTCTGATTCCACTGTTAAGATCTAGGAAGCACAATTGATTACCATGTACAAGCAACTTAACATGTAGAATTAAACCAGAAGTAACAAGTAACTAGAATTTAGAAATAACACAGAATATGAGAGACAATACCCAATTGTATTAACACTCTTCTAGAAGGAAATACAACAAAGAAGATGCCACAGTCTTCTTCCTTACACACCTCTAGGGCTCCCACACCTCTAGGGCATAAACAGTAAATCTCTTCAAGAGTTATCTCTCTTGTAATTTCAATTATAAACACAACTCAACACACAGAGCTATCAACTAGTTAGTAACAAAACTGCCAATACGCTGAGTACACACCGCACTCAAAGTACACAATCATACTTCAAGTAGATCTCCCTAATCTTGCACTTGGCTGTGTTGCCCATCACCTTTGACCTTACTCTCCTGTAGATCCATCGTAGACCTTGCACACACACACCTACAAATCAATGATCTTACTTACACATGTAGATCTCCTAACTTGGCCTTGCACACTTGCTGACCAAGATCATACACACATGAAGAACCCTTCTGATTCTCTAAACTAGCACCCCTGTAGATCTTCTACCAGAACTTACAAAACCTACATCTCTACCTGATCATACACACTCAGCACCCCTATGGAACTAGGAGGAACACACCTTGCTCTTTTCACTCTAAAGGAGCTAACCTTGCTCTTACTCAACTAGCCCAAATTACAATACAACCCATGAGTCTATTATATAGATCTCATGCAAAAAATAATTAGACATCTAATTACAATAATTATATCTATAGCTCTAAGACTAAAATTAGCCTTTAACATGCAAACAACTGGTTCGTTAACAAACTATCCATGAAACTCGCAGTTCCATACCGTACAGGTGACTGACGTTGGTCCCTGTCTGCTTGAAGATGATCGATGTTAGCCGATCCTGACCAATGTCGACTTCCCTGCTGTCTTCCCCTGACCGGCATCGGTTGGCCTGACCGACGTCATCATCTGTGATACTTAGACCTCCATGTTTGCATCCGGGTGAAGCTTTTAGCTCCACAACCTAACACAATCAACACCCTTAAATCTAAAATTATAACCCAAATACAACCTATTAGCTCACCACTGAATAAACTAAACTAAGGTTCACCTATCAATAAAAAAGAAAGCATGATATAAGAACAAATGTGAAAAAGCACTTATGTAAATAAATTGACTAAACTATTATGCCACAATACGTATAGGAAATAAAAATGAAATTAAATTACTATATTTGGATTGAAAATCACTTCAAAAGTAGTGCTTTAGATGGATTCCATTGATTGGGATCATAGCTCTTCTCCATTTGGTCTCAAAAGCTAAAATTTATTGTTATGTTTATAGCCTATGATGAAATATGGACCATTCCATATCACATCAAAGTTTGTGTGTTTCCCAACCTTTGATCTATCCACATCCCATTTGAGCACTCAGTCTCCTTCCTAGAAACTTTTATTAGTGACCTTATTATTAAAGGATTTATTCATTTGAGCTTGCTACATCTCCAAGGTGTGCATGGATTTCACTCTCATTTCCTTGCGCTCCATTAACTTAGCCAACCTTACTATCAAGGGATCAATTTCATACAACTCCAGCTAATAGGGTAGTTTTAATGAAGGAAACTAAAGAGATGTAGGTAACCTTTCCTCCCTCCCATAGACCAACATGAAAGGAAAATTTCATATTACCCTTTTTGGTGTTATTCTATTTGCCCAAAGGGCTGCTTTGAGATGTGCATGATAAGATCATTGATTGTCTTCCATGGTTCAATTGATAATGCAAATCAAGTTCTTGTTGGTGGATTCAACCAAACCATTACCTTAAGGGTACTAGTTTATGGAAGTTTTTAGGTGGATGTTATGTTTGACCACCCATTTAATGATTTTGGATCCAAGAAAAGCCAATGTAATGTCAAAAATTATGGTGGTTAGAACACCAAATATTGATATAAATATTTTATAGACACCCATAATATAAATCTCATTGGCTTCCTTGAGTACTATTGCCTCCATCAACCTTGTAAATTAGTCAGGTTCCATGAGGATCCATATGTGTTCGATGCTTGATGGTGGATTTATCATTCCAATGAAGTCCAAGCCCCATTGGGTAAAGGGTTGATTCACTTATATTAGGCATAGGGGAAGAGCTGCTAATTTATACTTACCTACAAATAAGGTGCACTTCTCACAGCTTTGTACCCATCCATGTGTATGTAACATCCCCATTGGGATTGACTTAGAATAACATGATAATTTTTTTTAAAAATTTAATCTACATATTCTTTCATTAAATTTCACCACAAGGATCTAACTAGTGATCTAATTATAACACACTAAGTATGTTAAGTAAAAATAAACATGTAACATCTACCTATTTTTGATCACTAACATAATATGAAACAAAACGTAACTACATATAGAAAGTAATTATAGATTTTCTAGCCATGGCTGGTACAAACATACATCACTGTTGCCAATGAATAATAAGTAAATAATTACATTTCATTAGAAATAATGTCTTAATAATAATAAATTCAATACAAGATACAAGGCTCCATGGAGCATGAGTTCCCCAAACTCTAGTATCTATGGTAATCTCAAGTGTAGTCTCCAAATAAGTACTATTGTGAGGAGGGAGAGCATCATCCAAACATTTTTACACACCAAATATAGATCAATAATCCCTCACACAAACCCCCATCAAGGAATGGCCCTCTATTCACAAATGGATAGATAGTGATGGTGCTTGAATTTAGAAAGACAAATTAGTACTCGCGTGCTATAATATTTCTAATACATGATGTATACCATAAATACAATATGTTCTAACATGATATCATACAAACATGTAAATCATACATATGAAATGACAATGTCTTACTAAAAATTGATTTGGCCAAATTTTTCAATAGTTAGTGATATCTAGGATCAGTCAAATTCATACACACCACTTAATCACATTACCTTCATTTGTCATTGGTGATGCTAAATAACCTAGTGAATTTCATCTCACTACTTAATTAGTACCAACAATATGAGATTTGGTTAATATATAGCCAACAAATCTATATAAATTACTTCCTTTAGTAGACATAAAATTTGCTAACTACAGGAATAATCAAAATACATAAATTTATTAATGAGAATGCATTTCCATAGTCCATTGATTTGTAAGAGAGTGTTTGGATATAACTATGTATTTATTTTTTGACCATTTCGGTACATACATTCAGTCCATCAAATGTATGAAAGAATATCAACTATAATATTTAATCCATAAATAATAAGCATAACAAGTATAACTTATACCAATTGAGTATAATACATTTTAGACTACATGTTTCTAATTTTTGTAAGTAGATTTGCTTATAGTACATTCTATGACAAACAATAATATTATAGTCCATCATTTTATATACCACCTACTTAATTATAAAATAACTAGTCATAATAAAAATCTATATTTCTCATGAAAACATAATCTTTCATTTAAACAACTTGTTATATTTTTTAAAGAGGTTATATGCATATATTCATAGTGTCCTATTCTTCAAGAGCCCATGACATAGTTTTTGATAGGAAATAAAACTATAAATATAGGCACTCAACCCAATACATCAATATATTTTATATATGCATGTAGTACCTAAGTCCTCATAATGATATATTTCATATATACAATCACTTGTATATACTAAATATATTCATAATATGTACCACATATAAGTACCCAAACAATATATAAATACTGTATATAAATGCCAATAGTCATTTATATTTATAATCAATAAATTCATATGATTTCAACAACCATTATAACTTTTCTATTTATAAATACATTCATGAACCATCATAATATATTAAAATTATCATATTGTTAATAAAGTGAGTACTATAGTCAATAGACTATTTATAACTACATTTTGATCTCTTTATTTATTATAGGTTCTCATAAGTATTAAATAAATCAAATGGATATTTAGTTTAAGTTCATTATGAACTACACATCACACAATACTTACATAGTCTATACAAATATTTAAACTTCCTACGCTCAGTTTAATATATATCAAAAGTGTCAAACCAAGTTAAACGCTTTCAATTTATTGAATATATATTAAAACTTATATACATTATTGGTTTCCACACAAGTCTCATGATTATAATAATATGAATACAACTTTCCAATAATATAGTTACCAATTTGATACTAATAAACACTACTGGTATACTCTATTGAATACCTCTATTTAATAGCTAATTGATTTAGACTTAGTTTATCAAACTAGGTTTTATACGAATATGCACACAGTCCTAGTATTTAAGATCATAGCTTCATAATAAATAAACTCAGACCTATATATATACACATACTCAATTTGATTGATAATTACACATAGTCCTTTACTTATATTCATGGTTTAGACAACAAGTTACACAAAGTCTGGCCATACCAATATTCATGAATTGGATAACAAGTTACTTAATTCATACTCGTATGTTCTTAGTATTTGAATAACAAAAGTACATAGTCCATACATATGCATATCAAAATTCTAAATGCGCTTCAAATAAATGATATATAGAGTGTCCATATAAATCCATTCCTTCATCAAAGTAATACAAATCGTATATTTTCACTGTTTTAAATGACAAATGTATACACAGTTTATTATTTTGATTAATATTAGACACACACTTCACTATTTTGAATAACATTACAAACACAATCCATACTCATAATCTCATAGTTTTGTGAAATAATTACATCCATAGTCCTTATATAATGCTTATGGTTAAATATACATAGTCCATATAAAACCCTCATAGTGTTGTGTAATAAATATACATAGTCCATGTATATGTATTCATGGATTTTCAAGACACTATTTATAATTTCTACATATCTATTTAGAACTTTGAGTAAAACACACACACACACACACACACACACACACACACACACACACACACACACACACACACACACACACACACACACACACACACACACACACACACACACACACACACACACACACACACACACACACATCTTAATCTAAATGAACTTCAAAACAAAATTTAAATGTCACCTACCTTATAAAATCTACCAAAATTAAACTGTACAAACAAAAAAAATCTTTTTCCCTTTGCTCTACTCTCTCTTCTCCTCTTCGCATTGTCCCATCCTCTTATCCAATCCTCTTCTTATCCTTATTTTTCTATCCATCTTTCTTCCTCATGCAATGAATGCAATTGCTTTCTCAAAGCTCATAATTTTCATTCTTTCACAAAAAAAATTATTTGCTAAGCTTTCTGTTTTACCCTAATTCAACCCAAGTAGGAAATCCAAAAATCCTTGAATCTTCCCCAAAGAATTAATCATTGTTTTAATATTTTATTTCATGTATGGAATTTTTTGACATCACATGGATGAATATCAACTTTACAAAATTCCACCATTTAAATTATTTATCAATGATAATTAACACTTTGAATCATCACCATAGTCAAAGCATTAGAATATTTGACTAGGTTTAGTTCCTAGGTTAGTCTAGGATAACAATACAATTTTGTTACTAACTTAGTATAGATAACCAACATCATGACTTAATAAAAATACAATTAATATAAATTCAATTATATTATTTTATCAAAAAATGGTAAATCACACACTATTATGCCAAAACATATTGGTTATTATAACAACATAATCATTGTCATTACTATGTTATATATAGATTATCTAATGTCTTTTGTTATCTTTATATATTAAGGAATTTAAGCCATATAATGATATTTACAAAATACCATATTGATAACTAGCTAATATTCTAAAACATTTCAAAGACATTTTGGTTAACCTATAGACAATAGTGAATTGATACTATTCACATATATTTGCTTTCTCGAAAAAAACATTAACAATCATGGATACAATACCATGACGTAAACACACAGTAACATTATACACCTAGTCTACATATAACAACCATAACACAATCACACAAAATTAATTCCACATAAACATAAAACTAAACTAAATCACAACTAACACACATAATTAATTATCTAAATGAAGATAACATTAAAGGTGTACTAAAACTAACAAATTAAATAATGCATATTATGAATGCTAATGTGGTGTGTGCATGGGTTATAGCTATTCCTCTATCATTTTCCAACACCTCCATCTATGTCATCCTCTGTGATGATGCTCTCCCTCCGTCATGCTCTGAGGGATGAATCTCTCCTCCATCAAACTCATGACAAGAAGGTAGTTGATCTATAACATCATGATATATATCATAAAATACTGCTATAATGACAAATCAACATGATCATAATGTAAAAAATCTACAATACAACTAAACTCATAGCAATGAGATCATGTAATCAAAATAACATACAACTATCCCATAACAACATATGACTTACAACTTAGTTAAATAATAATAAATCAATTTATCAACCATAATAATCCATGGACAATCAGGTAAATTAGCTTAGTGAAAAATCAAGATGTGAAATTTCCCCCCTTAAAGCTGGTCATCATCCCGATGACACTTATTCAAATATTAGTTTAGAATTAAAACATTATTCAATAGAAAAATAACATAGTATGAAGCAACAAATCAAGCTAACAAATGTGAAAATCACTTATAAAACTCATCATAGTCCTCCCATGTGGCATTATCCTCAGAGTATTGCTCTCACAAAACCTTAAACTATGACACCTCTCTATTATGTAAATAAAGTTTACAAGTGTCAATTACTCTGATTGGTTCTACCATGAAAACTCTAAGATCGAGAACTTGCAAAGCATTCCAATCAAACACATGTGACGGATCAATAATATAATTTTTAAGATAAGATACATGGAAGACATTATGAAAAAAATATAGGGGTGGTGGTAATGCATGTCTATATGCTATAATATTAACCACTTCTAAAACCTTGAAGGGTCCCACATATCTTGGTGAAATTTTCACTGACTTCTTAAATTTAATCGATCTTTTCTATGGCTTAACCCATAAGATTACTTTATCACCTAATGAAAACTACCTAGATGTTCTCTTTATATCAACATAACTCTTATGTCTATAATTGGCCTTGGCCAATCTCTACCTGATTGATATTACTTGATCTTTCATTTCTAAAAGCATATGAGGTCCAAAGACTACCCTGTCTTCTAACCTATCCCAATTGATTGGTGTCCTACACCTTCTTCCATACAATGCTTTAAATAGTGCCATATGAAAATTTGATTGGTATGAGTTATTTTAAGCAAACTCAAACATAAGAAGATAATCTTCCCACTTTTAATACTTATCCATGTAATACACATGAAGAAGATCCTCTAACACCTAATTGACTCACTTAATTTGACCATCATTCTATGAGTGATATGCAGTGATGAATTTTAGTTACATACCCAA
The DNA here is from genome assembly GCA_037957365.1 of Torreya grandis. Lineage (NCBI taxonomy): Eukaryota > Viridiplantae > Streptophyta > Pinopsida > Cupressales > Taxaceae > Torreya > Torreya grandis. The sequence continues at coordinate 265,873 of JARHVA010002158.1, read as the reverse complement.
AGATAAATTTAGAGTGAACCAAAACTTAGAAGTCATATTTGGATCATGATCCAAAATTATATTCTTTGTAAATCTATGAAAATGGTACACTTAATTTACAAAACTCTTCGCAAGATTAGGTGCATCATCTCTCAAATTGCCTAGTATAAAATGAGCTATCTTGGTTAGTTTATCCAATACAACCAAGATCATATCATGCCTATTTTATGACAATGGTAAAATTTAGAAAAAGTTTATACTAATCACTTTTCACTTCCATTCTATAATGTCAAGTGGATTCAACAATCTATCTAGATACACACGTTTAACTTTCACTTGCTGACATTCTAGAAAATATGACACAAATTCCACTAAATCTTTCTTTATTCCTATCCAGAAACAAAGTGGTCTACACTCTACCATGAGCTTGGTTAATCTTGGATGTCATAAATATGGTGCATTGTGCAAGTATTTTAGTATTATGCTCCTTATATTCTCTCAATTTGGCACATACATCCTACCATTGTATTACAAAAGACCATCATTCTCTCTATATCCTTTATACCTAAGATTTTGAGCATTTTTAGACAACACTTTCCTGACTAGATTGTATAATTCATATCTTGGTGAGAATTCAATCACTTAATCCCTAAAAGTAATCCTAATAATATCCATGGATGCTATGTATCTCTTACAACTTAGGGCATAAACTACTATGTTTTCCTTGCATTTGATATAGTTGATATCAAAATCATAACCATACAAGAAATCTAACTAGTGCCTTTGACTAGCATTCATATTCAGTTGGGTGAAGAAGTATTTGAGTCCCTAGTTATTAGTATTGAGGTCAAATGGTTTTCTAAAAAAATAATGCCTCCAAACTTGTAAAGCATGGATAATTATTGCAAGTTCTAAGTCATGAGGGGCATAGTTCACCTCATAAGGCTTTAGCTTCCTTGATTCATAGGCTACCACTACACCATCCCGCATAAGGACTCTTCCTAGTCCATTCCTTGATGCATCTATGATTACTAAAGAATTACCATTAGGGTTAGGAACTCTTAGTATTGATGTTCAATTAAGCCTTATTTTCAATTTTTGAAAATTTACTTCACACTTATCTGACTAAATAAAACTTTAGTTCTTCTATTGTAGAGAGGTAATTAGATTAGCTACCTTAGAAAAAATTATAATGAACTTATTTTAATATCTCACTAATCCCATGAAACTTCTTACCTTAGGGACATTCCTTGCTACTAGCCACTCCATAATGGATCTTATCTTTTTTGAATCTACTAAAATATCATATATATAGATAATATCCTAGATATTTCACTCTTTTTTGGAAAAATGAACACTTAAAATATTTTCCATACAACTTGTGCTTCCAAAACTATTTAAAAACTAGATATAGTTGTTGAAGATGCTCCTCGTAATTCTTAGAGTATATAATAATTTCATCAAGAAAAACCAAAACAAAATGATCTAGATAATCTATGAACACACTGTTCATGATATTCATAAATGTTATTAGAGTATTTGTCAACCCAAATGGTAACATTGTGAACTCGTAGTGCCCCTAATGAGTTATAAATGATATTTTTGGGATATCCTCATCTTTAATCCTCAAAGGATGGTATCCATCTCTAAAGTCAATTTTAGAAAAGACTGTTGTGCCTCACATTTGATTGAAAAGATAATCTATATGAGGTAGCAGATACCTATTTTTGATAGTTGCTTTATTCAGCATTATTTAATCTATGAAAAGCCAAAGAGTACCAACCTTCTTCTTGACAAAGACAACTGGTGCACCCTATGGTGACATACTTGGCTTGATCAACCCCTTTGACAATAATTCCTAGAGTTAAGCTTTCAATTCAACTTATTTAGTGGTTATCATCTTATATGGTGTCTTAGACTGTGGTTTTGATCTAGATATGATATCGATAGAGACATCAAACTCAAATTTAGGAGGCAATCTTATAAATTCCTCCAAAAACACATCATAAAAATTCCTAAGGAATGTATAATATTCAAGGGATAGTTTCTTAGATTCCTCCATTTCATTTATCTTGAAAATAAATGTTTGGAACCCTTTTCCTTGAGCCTTCTTGAGTTGCATTGCAAAAATATACCTAAGCCTTCACTCCTTTTTCTCACCCTAAATTTGTGTTTAATTTCCAACATAGTCTAGACACTCAACCTTCTTTAGATAATAGTCAACCTTGGCCCTATGATTTGCAAGCTAGTTGAATCCTAGGATCACATCATATGACCCTCATAGTGCTACATAAAGATACACTATTATTGTGAATTTAGGAAACCAATTCTCAGCTTCAACTAAACACTTGTCAAATCTAACCTTAGTATCATTCCCATATTATACCAACCATGCATTTTCCATTACTCCAACTTTTCTAGATAATTTATTTAGAATTCTAGGAGCTATAAAACATTTTGTAGGCCCCATATCTATCAAAATAGAAATTATATATTCAAATAAAATACCTGATAGTTCAAAGGTGAAACTTGTAGTTCAGTGTGTTGATTATCAACTACTGCATGAATACATTGATAAAAAGTTTTTTGATGGGGAGTAAAAACTCTATTCTTCATCTTATTCTAGGTACACTCATGATCAAAATGGTCACCTCCACAAATGAAACAACCTCCTGATGGTTCTTTTCTGTTAGACTGTTAGTTTTATTTTAAAACATCTTTGAAACTATTGCCTAGTTTCTTGTTACTTGAACCATTATTGAATATAGCATTCTAATTTTTGAACTAGCTCTTGGAGTCTCTACCCCTTTACTTCTAGTTTTTATTTTTGAAAGTTGGTTTAAAACTTTCAAATTTTTTCTTAAACTTGTCCTTGACCTGAGTAAGAGATTTCAACTTTTGTTCTTAATTAATTACCTTGTCAAAGACCTGGTCCATGTTAGATGGTCCATGAATGTCCATCTCTCCACCAATATAAGGTTTTAATCCCATGGTGAACTTCCTAATTTTTAACCTCTCAACTACCTGATACTGAGGTACATACTTCAGAAGTTTGGTGAACTATTCTCAATACTCATTCAATAATAAGTCTATTTACTTTAGATTCTAGAAATATATAAGCTTTTGATCAAAGTATAATTATGAAAGCCATCGAGATCTAAAAAATGTTATAAAGTACTTCCATATGGTGGTGGTTGAGTTGACATTCATTTCCAACTTTTTCTTGGCTCACCATGTAGCTATTTCACCAGCCAACTAGTAAGCTCCCCAAACTACTTTAGTGACTTTGGAGTAATTTTGAATTTCAAAATACTTCTCCATCTTAGTCAACCATGCTTTAACTCCATCACCCACAATGGTTCCATCAAACTTAGGTGGATTCACCTTTTTCATATCTCTAGCCAATTCCATATATACCTATGCTCTCACATCCTAAGGGATTTCATACTCAATAGGATGATCTTTAGGTACATATTAGGGTACTTCCTCTTCATGTCCATGAACTTCTTATTCCAAGGCTAAAATTTGGTCCCTAGTTTCATTCATGGAAATGAGAATATGATATAACTTTGCTAATTTCTTAGTGACAAATCGATTAAGATAAAATGGAGGGTAAACATAAGGATACAAAAATGTTAGTGGGCTCATTAAGTCATAGAGTTCAAACTACAACTCTGATACCACATGTAACATCCCCACTAGGATTGAATCAAAATAATGTGATATTTTATTTTTAATTTAATCTATGTATTATTTCATTAAATTTCACCATGAAGATATAATTAGTGATCTAAGTATAACACACTAAGTATGCTAATTATAAAATAAACATGTAAAATCGACCTATTATCGATCATTAGCATCATATGAAACAAAATATAACTGAATATAGAAAGTATTTATAAATTTTCCTTTCATGGATGGTACAAACATACAACCACTATTGTTAATGAACAATGAGTAAATAATTATATTTCATAAAAAATAATGTCTCAATAATAATAAATTCAATATAAGATACAAGGCTCGATAGAGCATGAGTTCTTCAAACTCCAATATCTATGGTAATCTCAACTGTAGTCTCTAAATAAGTACTATTGTGGGGAGGGAGAGAAACATCTAAATACTTTTCCATACCAACCATATACCATCGATCTCCCACACAATCCCCCATCAAGGAATGGCCCTCCATTCATAGATGAATAGATAGTGATGGTGTGGAAATATAGAGAGACAAGCTAGTAATCATGTGTTATAAGATTACTAATACATGATGTGTACCATAAAGAAAATACTTTCTAACATGATATCACATAAACATATAAATCATACATAAGAAATGACAATGTATAACTAAACATTACTTTGGCCAAAGTTTTTAATAGTTATTGATCTCTAAGATCAGTCCAATTCATACACACCACTTGATAAGATTACCTTCATCTAGCATTAGTGATGCTAAGTGAGATAGTGAAGTCCATCTCACTACATAATTAGTACCAAAAATATGAGATTTGGTTAATATATATAACCAACAAATTTATACTGATTAATTTCTATTATTAAATATAATATGTGCTACCTACATGAATAATCAAAATACATACATTTAGTCCATCAAATGTATGAAAGAATCTCAACTATAATATTTATTCCATACATAATAAGTATAACAAGTACAATTTATACCAATCGGATATAATACATATTTAGACTGCATGTTTCTAATTTCCTATGTAGATTTAATTATAGTACATTATGTGATAATCAATAATATCATAGTCCATCATTTTATCTACCACCTACTTAATTATAAAATATCTAGTCATAATAAAAAGTCATATTTCTCACAAAAACATAATGTTTTGTTTAAACAACTTGTTATATTTTTTTAAGAGGCTATATGCATATATTCATAGTGTCCTATCCTTCAAGAACCTATGGATTAATTTTTAATATGCAATAAAACTATAAATATAGGAACTTGACCCAATACACCAATATATGTTATATATGTATGTGAGTACCTAAGTCCTCATATTGATATATTTCATATATATGAGATCTTATACATACCAAAAATATTCATTATATGTGCCGCATATAAATACCCAGATAATATATAAATGTCAACAATCATTTATATTTCTAATCAAGAACTTCATATGATTTCAATAGCCATTATAACTTTTCTATTTATAAATACATTCATGAACCATAATAATATATTAATATTATTGTATTATTAATAAACCAAGTAATATAGTCAATAAAGTGTTTATAACTGCATTTTGATCTCTTTATTTACCGTAGGTTCTCATAAGTATCAAATAAATCAAATCAACATCTAGTTCAAGTTTATTGTAAACTGCACATCAAACAATTCGTACATAGTCTGTATAAGTATTTAAACTTCCTACGCTCAGTTTAATATATATCAAAAGTGTCAAACCAATTTTGACCCTATTGATTTAATAAATATATATTAAAATTTTTATACATTATTAGTTTCCACACAATTCTCATGATAAAAATAATATGAATACAAGATTCCAATAATATAGTTACCAAGTTGATACTAATAAACACTAATAGTATACGCTATTGAATACCTATGCTTAATAGCTAATTGATTTACACTTAGTTTATCGAATTAGGTTTTATATGAATATGCACATAGTTTTAGTATTTAAGATCATATCTTCATAACAAATAAACTCACACACACACACACACACACACACACACACACACACACACACACACACATTTTATTGATAATTACACACAATCCTTTACTTATATTCATGATTTAGATAACAAGTTGTACAAAATTCCCACTATACCAATATTCATGAATTGGATAACAAATTACTCCATTCATACTTATATGTTCTCAGTGTTTGAATAACAAAAAAGTACACAGTACATATAGATACATATCAAAATTCTAAATTCACTTCAAACAAATGATATACAAAGTATCCATATAAATTCATTCCATCATCGAAGTAACACAAATAATATATTTTCACTATTTTAAATGACAAATGTATACACATAGTTTACTATTTTGATTAATATTATACACACAACTTGCTATTTTGAATAACATTACACACATAGTCGATACTTGAATAATCTCATGGTTTTGTGAAATAATTACATACACAATCCTTATATGATGCTTACAACTAAATATACACAATCCATATAAAACTCTTATGATGTTGTGTAATAAATATACACAGTCCATGTATATGTATTCAAAGATTTGTAAGATAATGTTTATAATTTTTACATATCTATTCATGGTTTTGATTAAAATACACACACACACACACACACACACATATACATTATGTATATATGTTTTAATCAAAATCGTGAATAGATATGTAAAAATTATATATATATATAAAATCTAAATGAACATCACAACAAAATTTAAATAACATCACCTACCTTGTAAAATATTCCAAAATGAAACTGTATGAATCAAAAAGTCTTTCTCCCTTCTCTGCTCTCTCCTCTCCTCTTCACATTGTCCCATCCTCTTCTCCAATCCTCCTCTTATCCTTATTTTTTCCATCGATCTTTATTCCTCATGCAATAAATGCAATCGATCACTCAAATCTTGTATTTTCCATTCTTAAAGAAAAAACATTAGCCGCTAAGCTTTTTTCTTTACCCTAATTTGACCCAAGTAAGAAATCCTAAAATACTTAAACCTTCCCCAAAGCTTAATCATATTTTTAATCTTTTATATTATGTATGGAAATTTTTGACATCACATGGCCAAATATCAACTTCACAAAATTCCACCATTTACATTATTTCTCAATGATAATTAACACTTTGAATCCTCACCATTGTCCAAGCATTAGAATATTTGACTAGGTTTAGTTCCTAAGTTAGTTTAGGATAACAATACAAATTTGTTAGTAACTTAGTATAAATAACCAACATCATGACTTAATAAAAATATGGCTAATATAAAGTCAATTATATTCCTTTATCAAAAAATGGTAAATCATACACTATTATACCTAAAAATATTGGTTATTATAGAAACATAATTGTTGTTATTACTACATTATATATAGATTATTCAATGTCTTTTACTATATTTATATATTAAGGCATTTAAGCCATATAATGATATTTCCCAAATACCATAATGATAACTAGCTAATGTTCTAAAATATTTCAAAGACATTTGGTTGACCTATAGATAGTAGTAAATTGATACTATTCATGTAGATTTGATTTCTCAAAATAAAAACATTAACAATCATGAATATAATACATGACATAAACACATAGTAACATTATACACCCAGTTTATGTATAACAACCATAACATAATCAAACAAAATTAATTCCACATAAACATAAAACTGAACTAAATCACAACTAACACACATAATCAATTATGTAAATGTAGATAACATTAATGACATACTAAAACTTACAAATCAAAATATTCATATTAAGAGTGCTATCTAATGTAGTCTGTGCATGGTTTCTAGCTATTCCTCTATCATCCTCCAACACCTCAATCTACATCATCCTCTTTGATAATGACCTCCCTCCATCATGATCTAATGATTGAATCTATCCTATATCAAACTCATGAAAATAAGGTATTTAGTTCATAACATCATGATATATATCATAAAATATTGTTGTAACAATAAATCAACATGAACATAATGTAAAGAATATATAATACATCTAAACTCATAACATTGAAATCATGTGATCAAAACAACATACAACTATGCCATAACAACATATGACTTACAACATAGTTAAATAATGATAAATTAATTTACCAATCATAATAATCCATAGATAATCAAGTTACTTAGGTTAGTGATAAATCAAGATGTGATAGTGCATCTTTGAATAGAGTTGGCCAATAATAGCCAGTTTACATGATTTTAATAGTGGTGGTTTTAGGTGAGTAATGGCCTCCAAATATCCCAACGTGAAATTCCTTAAGGATAACACTTACTCGATCATGTTCTACAAACCTTAAGATAACTCTATTGATATCTCTTATAAATAGTGCACCAATGATAAGTGCATAAGGAATGGATTGTAATCTAAAGTCCTTGCACTTGGATTTATTTAGGCCATGTAGTTAAGTGCAATTTTGAAAGAATATCCTCATGCTCTAAGTCTAATATATGGGTGTGCTCTAGTCCATTTATTGATCCTTTCACAATTCAAGGACTACTCTATCTTCAAATTTTACATCTTCCACCATCTATTTACATAGTATTTCCCTCGCATTAACTTGATGATTCAAATGTCTATATCATACTCCATCACCTTTTTGATCCAACCAACTCTCTTCTCACTGATGTCTTTAATATAAAATACTTTATACTTGAGTGAATAACCATGAGTTGAATCTTGTGTTTGGAGAGAATATGCCTAAACTTGTTCAGTGCCATTATGATTATGAAGGTGTGTTTTACCATAAAGCTATAGTGTAGCTTGTAATCCATGAGTTATTGGATAAATAAAGTGAGAGGATGCTCTAACTAGTCATTGTTTTATTATACCAAAATGGATGAGATGCCGTTAGCTTTGCCAAACATGTAAAGGATAAAATCTTTACTATAATCAGGGTTTATCAAGGTAAGAGCTTATGTGATAGCATGTTTTATGGCCTCAAAAATTCCATTTCATTTTTGGGTTCAAGTAAATGAAATTCCTTTCTTGAACATGTCTTGGTTAGAATAGATAAATTTGGAACAAACCTTCTGATAAAGTTTATCCTTCCTAAGAAGCTCTAGAGGTCCTTCTTGTGACCCAAGAAAGGGAGAGACATGAAATCCTCAACTCACTCTAAATCGAATGTGAGTCCTTATTTAGAGACAATATGTCCCAAAAAATTTCCCTCATAGATAATTAATATGCACTTGCTTGGGTTCAAAGAGATCCTAAAATCTAGGCACTTCTCAAAGATTTTCTTTAAATGGCTTAAGTCATCAATCACACATTTAGAGAAGATCATGATATCATCAAGGTAGACTAGGATGATATTATTGAGGAGTCCCTTGAATACCATATCCATGGCTATATGAAAGGCATCTCTTGCATTTTTTAATTTTTAAGGAATCCTTTGGTATCCGAAGGTTCCCCACTTAGTAAAGAACATGGTCTTAAATTTGTCACACTCCACAAGTATCTGGTTATAGCTTGAGTAACCATATAACAACGGAATTTTTTCCATACATACAATAATTTGTAAAATTTTCTCCATTTGTGGGAGGGGGTAGTGATATTTGAGGGATGATTTATTTAAAACCATGAAGTCCATGCACAACTAGATTTATCTATTCTTCTTTCACACTGGGATCATATTAGCCACCCATGAAGAATGTTTGATTTGAAATATTATATTATCCTTTTTCATTTTTGAGAGATATTTTCTCATTAGGGGCTCAAGCTTGGAGTTTATTGGCCTCTACTTTTTCCCAATTATCTTGGTGTTGGGGTCAAGCTGGATAGTATGTTGGGATAAGTCTTGGTCAAAGCCTTTGAGATATTGGTATCTCCATGCAAATATATCAACATATATTCTACTTAGTTTGATGAATTATTTGATTTCAAATGGAGAACATACATTATTGGCCTTGAAGAGCTTGTCATCAGAGATGGCTACTTAATTGAAGATATCTTCCTTAACCATCATGTTTCTTATCTCACCCTTGAGATGGTCATCAAAATTAAATATTCTTTCCAGCATGACTAATCCCCTAAGAAAATTATTTCCATTTATTTGGATGATTTAATCCTCATATTGGTCTTAGAGCTATGATTTATTCTTGGCATAGAACTTGAATTTACCATGCAGGACACTAATAATTTATTTGTCACTTTCAAACACCTACCAACTACTTGAATTATCTGGGACTACAGATCTAACCACAAGCTTTATGAACTACTTGGATTCATTCCTTATATTGTGTAAGAGGTCATATTGCACACCCATATTTGTGAACCTATCAATGTAATCTTATGTAACCTTGGTATGGATCAAATGTTGAAAACATCAAACCCTATAAGCATGTCCCAATCCCTATACTTGTAAGGTTTTAGTACACTATTCTTGGACATGTTTTACACTCTAACCTAGTTTACAACTAGCTCATTATACCCAAATTATTGTAACACTTTGAATCATTTCTTTTATGCCAATTAGTGATCATGGATCAATGCCTCATATTTGATGATATTGTTTATACAACTAAACTACAACATGAATGCATAGAAGTATTTATCCTTTTTTGGGGATATCAATAACACTCCATCTCTTGCATCATTTTTGCTTTGGGAGCCATTGAAATATAACTACCACATGCCTTCAAGACCTTCCTACACCTTCATGATATTTATAAACTAGGGGTCCTCCTCAAGAATGTAGTATGTGCCTAACCCTATTTATTATTAGTTATCATATGGGTTACACTCACATTGCTCAGGCACCCATTCATCAATCAGGTTATCCAAAATCCCCTCAAGGGATATAGTAGTCTCATGGAGAATTGCATTCTCTTCTTAGTTGAACACAATGTAGTTAAAATTTACTAGACTAGGAGAGTGTGGCTCTATGTGACTCTTAAAAATAGATTCAAACTGAATGGTCACCTTGGTTGCATATCTAGTCTTGAGAAGCATGTAAAATCAATCTGAGGATAGGTATTTTCTCATCTTCATAATAAAATCCTAGGAAAGGCATGTAGAAAAGTAGGGGCCAAGTCAATCATTGTAATTACCTATGAAATAGAGAGGCTTAGACATGCATGTAAAATGAGGATCAGGTCTTTGATTATCCCCATAGTTTTTACTATTATTCCATCCAATTGGATGATGCCTTTCACGATGGGAGAATATGTTATAACTAGCATGTATATGATTTTATTTGGCATCACTGAGTTGTTCAACTCTAAGTCTATCATATAGTTATGTACAAGACACTTTCTAATAATCAAAGAAATGTAGAATGGGGGAAGTTTATACTTTTGCACTCTTGATCACCATTTGGATAACATAAGCTTGTGGAAGTATCAGGAGAGAAATTTTCTAGTTCATGAGGATGAAATCTCTTTAATGCTTCTTGCAAAAAATTCCTTTGAGAAGGAATGTATAGGGCCTCCCATATAGTCATATTCAAGTTTGTTTTATTGATTTTATCTACTAAGTTTAAGGGAATTTGCATTCCCTTCACCTGAGAATTTGGGATAACAACATATTCCTCAGTGTGTTGACTAGTTTGAGGTTGATTCTAATTTTGAATAGGCTATTTTGTTTGAGCTTGGGGGGTAACAAGAGACATCTTCTCTTTTTTAACTTCATGTAGAAATTGTGAAGTAGAGGGTTGGCATACTGGGGAAGATTAATCTCCCTCCATTTCCCTTATTTTAAACATTATATTATAATCCACTGGATTGTTGATTACATCTAAATTTTGGTTCTAATTTATTCTAATGAATTCCTTCTCTTGATAATTTACCAATCTAGCTTCATTCACTTGTGTTTGGGCCTCTTAATGCACTTCTTCCCTCTATAAAGTTGATTCCTTTGGCTGCTCTTGAGGGTATGATATACTTTACACTATTAAAGCTTGATATAACACTCCATTCATATAGGTAGCTTGATTATGTTTCTCATTTCAAGGAAAACACCACTCATAATCTTGCACCATGTTGTTCTACATATGCATGGGGGTTCTAGTTATGATAGAAACATTATAATTCTATACATAAGGTAGTCTATTATATGGGAGCTAGTGTTGAGCTTGTAAGCCACCTTGATAGGGAGGCTTGTTTGATTGATATAGCTATTTTAAGGTTTGGTAAGGCTTAGAGTGCCATGATTACTACTTTTTGAGTGATACTATCTCATTTCTAAATCTTTGCATGAATGATTTAACATTGTGTATCTCAATTAGAGGCATAGTAGATGGAATTAATGGGCTAGTTGTAATAAGAATGGGTGCTAGAGTTAGAGAAGAGGGAAAGGAAGGTTGACTTATAAATGGGGGAGTAGGGAACAACAACATAGGGGGTTAGGTCACAATTTTACCTACTTGGATCAAATAATTCTATGCACACACAATAAACTCATATGCATTAGGCAATACTATGGATCCCATGGATTGAATCATCATTCCCACATCATTTTTTAACACTCTTAAAAAATATAAAAATGTAGTAATAGGAGATGGTTTTACCAATGGTGGAATTCGATCCCAATTCTTCTAGAATCTAAAGTTGAAGTCGACCATTTGCTCATGCAGAGCTCTTTTAATGTTAGTGAGCTACTCCATCAATGACAGGTGGTCACTCTTCTCTTCAAACCATCTACATAGTTTAGTGCCCAGCTCATCCCAATTTTGGATAGTACTAGGCTGCAAACCTTGGTACCACTAGAGTTCTATTCCCTTAAAAAAGAGGTAATGAGTTATACTGAAACATTGTCTTTGATTACGTTATGGATGGATTAAATGTTTGAAACATATTGTATATTCTCTATAGGAGTATTAGAGTTATCTCTAGTAAAATAGAGGATGATTTTAAGATAAAATACAATAATATCATTGTATTGGGGAAGGGATACTGGACTACCTCCATTAAAAGGAACAAAAGGCTGATTTTTAAGAGAAACCATGAATGGGATGTGGAATAGTCTTCCTTTGAGCATGAAGAATATTTCAAATGGGAGATTAGACTAAGATCTAGGGGGAGACTATATTAACTCACTAAATCTATTGATAGGGGACAAAGATGTTATAACTCTCCTTCTTTTATTAGGTATTGGTAATTTAATAAATTAAAAAATAATACCTCTTGAAGATGATCTTGTTTGTCTTTGTATATAGTTGAAGAACTAAACTTTGAAAACCAATAATACTTGGAGTTTATAGGTTCTCTGTAGAGTTTTTTTAATGTTTTTTTACCAAGAATAACATTACTCTGTAGAGTGTTTTTAATTTTATTGACTAAGAATAACACCAATTATTAGTTAAATATTTAAACTAGGTCTCACCATGTGTGCTAGAAATTTTTATCATTTGAAACATGCACCTATGGATAGCTTGTTATGCAGGGGTGATTGAAGATGGATAGAGATCATGAGTGTATTTGGGCTTACCAACATGTACACAAGATTTTGTGTCTTGTTGTAATAGTGAAAATATTCCTAAGGTATGGGCTCTTACACTCCTTGGGATGAACCTCTGAATAAGGTTGGCTTCCCTATAATTTAAGTGTACCTAGTTTAGGACTAGTACACAAACCTATAAAGAGAAAAAATGAAATCTATAGCTAATGCTAAACCTAATATTTTGAGGGGAAAAAGGGAGGAGGAGTTACTAAAAATAAAATGGTTATACATCAAGATTAGATAGAACATATTTAAAATCTTTAAATAACATATTATAGATTGTAGAGGACAAGAAAATATCACACACACTTTGATACAAACACTTAAATTGCATGAGTGATTCACATGGAGGTGCATGACACAATACGAAACTAAGAGGGATGTCAAACAATCCAAAGATAGTGTCTACATAGACCTATATGCACATATAATATGACCTATAATAAAAGAGCCAAGTTATACACAAGGTGTTGGGAATGGACAATAATGAGAGGGATGAAAATTAGCCACAAAAAAAGATCAACAAACCACGAGATGGGCATAAGATGAAAAACAATAGAGAGAGGTAAAATTAATTCTCATCGAGGTGCAAGGTTTAAGTAGTAAGGGCTCATGGAGGGAAAATTTTGGTAGCATTACAGTGCCCAGAAATATCGACCATTTTTTGTGTAAGACCTAAAATTTTATAGGTAATGGGAAGCCCACAAGTCATTGATTATAATCAGTAATATAGTCGACATAAATAAATGAATGTTATGAATTCAAGACACAATATCTCTATAAATCATATAGGGATGGCCTAAGGTAATTGATACTTTGATTACATCCTCAAGGCATGGTTATGATTGCCTTGAATTTGAATTTGTCAGATCATCCCCTTCTCCCATTGGTTACACAATAACCACTATTTAATCACTCAATAATTATAACTCAATTTGAAAGGTTCCATTTTTAAGAAAGTGACTATAAATCTCTTGGAATTACTTGTCTTGGAATATTTGTGCATGATTCCATTGTTTCTAATTTTAATGGTACTCCCTAGAGACTTTCATGCTATACTTATCATTAAGACACTTATTTTTCTTATATGCTTTGGTCATAATCTCATAATGCTGGTTTCACTCATGATTTAATGTTATTATCTATATTAGCATTAAATTTTATAGACTAAAGCTTAGTTTAATTCATTATTCTAATTATAATGTCCTCTCAAGTCATTCATCTCATAATCCTATGATCCTTGAACCACCATGCTCAGATTCTACAAATCTTGATTATGATGGTGTTAACAATTGGATGGGTCATCAATTTTAGGTTTGTATACTATTGGCATGGCACCACCATTTTCCACCTCATTTTTTACTTGGTTACATCACCCCTTTAACCTGTTGAGCCCTGACTATAGTCTATGGTCTTCATGTGTCATCTCCATAATCACTTCAGGCTTTATGTTGTGGGTTTGCCACTTGGGCCACATGGCATCTTCTTATTTATCTACCCCTTCCCCAGGTTCTTTTAGTTGGGGTCTATTGAGTTCTAGCTAGTACTCTTTTTTTTTGGAACTCTTACTTCTATGTACTTGGGGCTTTCCACCTCCACGTGATTCCTTCTCACTCTTCCATTACTTAGATGAGGCTTCAAATGTAGTGCTAACTGTGAAGGCTCTAAGAATGGGAGAGAAATTACATCATGAATAAAATTTACCACACAAAATTTGGTAATGTATTATTTTTAGATGAGATTGCAAAGAAGGTGAAAAGCTTTATAATTTTTTCATGGGGAGGTTATGGAACCAACATTCCCATAAACCAATAAACCCATTAAAAATATTATTTATGTACTAACAACAATACATAAGCAAATAATTTAGATTCTAACTAATCCAATAAAATCCCCCTTAATCCAAAGGGGTATATAAGATGAAAAAATAGGATCAATGACTTTGAAGTCATCAAAGAAACTTTTAAGCAACTATAAATGGTACATTACACATCCTAGCACTGACTAAAATTGATGTCGCTATATACAAAAGCCTGCCCTACGAGTTGTGGCATAAAAGGTTGATGAACATAATCAAGGCTTGCTCATCCCTTATGATCATAATACTGTACTATAGTAGAAAATGATCAAAGCTTTTCCAACTACATCGATCCACATAAGGATCCACCTAGAAGCCTATCAAAGTGACCAACCATATTGTGTATGGGACATCTTTCCAATGTCCAATAAACATTGATGACCTTTGCTCAACACTACTGGTGCTATCAACCCATGATGACTGATTGAATACCTACTAATGCAATATATTATCCCTTATTAGGTGAGAGGTGAGAAACTCTGTAATGAGAAAAATAAATTCAAATAATCATGCCTACTCCATGTCATTAATATCAAGGATAAAAAGCCAAAAATGGAACTAAAATAAGTAAACTACTATTACCAAAATTTCCATTCAAGAATTAAAACCAAAATCTAAATGAATAACTAACTGGAGAATGGTAATAGTCCTCCATCCTCTAACCTTTAGTATGATACTTACACTTTATCAAACACAAGGATCTTGATAGACCTGTAAATCTTGAGATAGTCTCTGATATCACAAACATCATATAATGCACCTTTATACATAATTGAATATATTTGTCACAAAAACCATATATGGAAGCTTTAAAACACAAAATAAACTTTATGTTATGTCCAAAACACCCA